>SZWC01001424.1:267343-278065 GCA_023375785.1 Penium margaritaceum | reverse complement strand
CCTTCACCTGCAGTATCTCGAGATCGTCGTTCTGGTCGAAGACACGCGCAGATGAGCTGACAAAATCACGGCTCGCCATGAGGGAAGGATGGGGGACAAACGAGGGAAGAATGGGGGACAAATGAGGGGAGAATGGGGGACAAATTAGGGAAGAATGGGGGACAAACGAGGGAAGAATGGGGGACAAATGAGGGAAGAATGGGGGACAAATGAGGGAAGAATGGCGGATAAACGAGGGAAGAATGGGGACCGATTGAGGACGAATGAGGGAGGAACGTAGGAAGAATGGGGGACCAATCAGAGGAAGATTGGGGGCGGATTGAGGAGGCCGCCCTGCACTACGCTAAACGCTAAAGGCCGCGGCCTTGGTGTTGAAGAAGGACAGGTGGCCAAGCAGATGGCTCCCGCCTCTAAGCCAAGAGTTGAAGGATGGGACACGAATGAGGACACGTCCTCCAGACATCATCGGTGCCCGGCGTGTGAGTCCGCGGACTCGCACGGCGCGTTTGCCCCGGCTCTCTAGTCAACCCTCCCAGGCTCCGCGCGCTCGCAGGGGCAGCTCCTGGTCGCCCGTGAATGCATCGGATCTGCTGAACACCGAGGTGGAATAGAAAGCCGCTGTAGCTCCGGCTGGTGTCAGTGCTGCTGCTTGCTTCTGATGCTGCTGCTGCTGCTGTTGTGAAAGACCCTGTCGCCGGATCTCCTGGCGCTATTGGTGGTGTTGCGGCTGCTTTTTTTTCTTTTTTTTTTCTTTTTTTTTGGTTTACCTCGGGAGTAGGAAGTAAAATCCACCCCTCAAAACTCCCACCTGGGTGGTGCTGCGGCTGCTAACGACGATGAGACCACTTCGCCGCAGCCGTGGCCCTAGACAGTTCTTCGGCCTTGAACCGACGTCATGATTTTCATTTCGGATTTTTGCATCTCGAGCTCGACTTTGTCCTACATTCACCTATTGCATAGCCCGCGCGCCGCGTTTACTCTGCGGCACGCATCTTTACAGTTCCGGGACCATTGTGAACACAAATTAAACACAAGTCGCTTCCTACTTCACGGCTCTCGATAGCGAGGTCGGGAGTCGCCGCGCGCCAGGTCAAACGGTTTCGATAGGACATTGCATTGAACCGACCAGGGAAGACATATTGTGTATTATTTTCTCTGAAACTGTCAAGGCAAGGTCTTTTCTGAAGACAACGATGTGAACGCGGGTAAAAGGAGTTGAAACTAGAGCGTGAAGGGAAAAACTAATAAAAAATGTAATTTTATATCAAAATTTACTTATAATTTACTCCTGATACACTTGGATAGGTTCTTTCTTCATAGATGATGATTCTTCTACGTTTTTCTACACATGTTAATACATCAAACATGAAATCTGGGATTTAGTTATTTTAAAATAATCCGTTTGTGATTTAATATCTTTCATTATATCAAATTTACCTCTAAAGAAATTTAGGTCCATTCACTTATAAATTTTTTAATTTTTCAAAACTTAAATGATCAACTGTAATTTTCTTGAAATCAATGGGATTGATGAATATATCATAAAATAAGTTTAATTTATGAGTATAAAAAATTAGGGTTTCATTTTCCCTTACATTTAAATTTTTAAAAAACAAAATGTTTTACTATGAAAAATATATATAAATATATACAAATACATTGTAAAACATGTATGGTGACTCCTAAATTTTATTATAATCATGAATCAAAAAGATTTTTAACAACCACAAAATATTCTCTTTTGCTTTCAGACAATCCTTGTTTATGGAACATTGGCCATTTATGAATGGTGGATGTATTCTAATTGTTTCTTTAAGCCCAACAAAGGATGATTATGGAAGCAAATCACACTAAAATCTCATTTTCATATGAACTAATAACATCCTATGATGTAAATGTTACACTTCAAATTTTGGGAAATACATTATGATGAAAGAATGTAAATTTTCATTGAGTGATGTTTGCAAGTGCAGTTAAACTTGAAAAGGAATTAATTCTACAATTTCCTTAACACAATAAAAGATCTTAATTAGTACTATGTAAAGTAATTAGATGATGAGCTTTGTCAAGGTCCGGTTTTCAACTCCCTTAACCCGGGTTCCCATCTTTGTCTTAAGAATGTGCCTTGTCTTGGCAGTTCGAGTAAAAATATTGCACAAAATGCCTCTCTTGGTCGGTTCAAGGCTATGTCATATCCAAACCGTTTGACCTATACTACGGCAACTCCCCCCCTTGCTATCAAGAGCCACGAAGTACGAGCAATTTTCGCGCTTCACTCCTATTTGTAAGGGCCCGGAAACTGTAAACATGCGTGCCGGAGACAAAACACGATGTGCGGGCTATGCAAAAGGCGAATGAAAGTGAATGTCGGTGTTGGTTTTTGCGCTCATTGTGCTTTGTTATGTCCTCCCGGCTTGTGTACATCGGCGTGCAGATGACTAACGGCGAGACTCGACGCTGATGGAGTGTCGTCCGGTGGAGCCGACGCACGTTGAGGCCGTCTTGCAGTGCGCTGGAGTCCCCTCTCTTCGGCGACGTGTTCAGCTCCATCAGCAGGCCTCCTCGGCGGTCGAGCTGCCGGCAGTCACTGCCACTGCAGTCGCTGTCTGCATGCGTCCAGCGCGCACTGTCGTGCCTGCGTCGTCATGCGCTACCTAGGGTCCCAGTTGCATATTGTTTGGCCCTGTTTGGCAGCATAAACCGTCGTGGGCACTGCCTGGGTTCAGGCTCCCATAACTCCTTGCTACTATTTTTCTAGCAGATTCTGACCGCACGCTGCGTTTGTAGCGTCGGTATTATGGTATGGTCCAGTTTTCAGGCAAAACGGACGACGCCCGGGTTTTGGGCTGTCGGCCGTCTGGCAGGCCTCACCGAGAAAACCTGCCAGCCTGAAATTAGCTATTTTCTGATTGGCTGATGAACTGAGTAACAAGCTCTACAGAGCTGGGGGGGGGGGCTAGAACTTGGAGGGGTCCCCCATTGCTGTTCATTCTTGNGCAGCGTCGGTATTATGGTATGGTCCAGTTTTCAGGCAAAACGGACGACGCCCGGGTTTTGGGCTGTCGGCCGTCTGGCAGGCCTCACCGAGAAAACCTGCCAGCCTGAAATTAGCTATTTTCTGATTGGCTGATGAACTGAGTAACAAGCTCTACAGAGCTGGGGGGGGGGGCTAGAACTTGGAGGGGTCCCCCATTGCTGTTCATTCTTGTTTCCTAATCAGTTAGTATCAGTTTTCAGCTGCTTTCTGGCGCTAACTCTGGCGCGCGCGTTTCTAAGTAACAAATCCAGAGCTTCCAGACTTAGACTCTAGAGCAGTAGACTGAGGGGGCAGCTGACTTAAGCAACTAGCGTGGAAGCCCGCACGCTGCATCAACAACGCTGCTGCCCCAACCTGTTGCATAGTTTTCTTTCTTGGTATCAGAGCCAGAGCGTAGCAACAGCAGCAGAAGACTGGCGAACAGGTGCCAGACAACGCCGGCAGACCTCCATACGCGCCAGTGCAGGGGAAATGCTGCCGGATTTTTTCCGACAGCATTGACCCTCCTGGTGGCGGCGTCAGATTTTTTCCCACGGCCACTGGGCTAGGGGAAATGCTGTCGAAATATTTTGGCAGCACTGACCCCCACGCGTGACGCGAGGAGGTGTGCGGCGGGCGGCGTCTGACATCTGTGGGCGACGATGCACGCGGCAACGTCACCCAAGTGCAGTGACTGGCACCACCAGCAGCAGCAAGCAGAAGTAGCAGCTCGTAGCAGCCCGCAACAGCAGCAGCTCGCAGCAGCAGCAGCAGCAGCCCGTAGCAGTAGCAGCTCGCAATAGCAACAGTAGCAGCGTGCAACAGCAGTAGCAGCATGCAACAGCAGCAGCAACCCGCAGCAGCAGCCCGCTACAGCAGCTTGCAGCAGCTACAGGCAGCAGCCGCAGCACGTAGTAGCTGTAGCAGCGTGCAATAGCAGCTGCGGGCTGTAGTAGCTGCTGTAGCGAGCTGCAGCAGCCGCCAGCTGCTGCAGCAGTAGCAGCGAGCAGCAGCTGGCAGCTGCCAGCAGCGGCTGCTGCTACCCGCTGCTCGCAGCGAGCGAGCAGCGAGCAGCAGCCCGCTGCTGCCAGTGAGGAGCAGCTCGTTGCTGCTAGGCGAGCAGCAGCCCGCTGCTCGCAGCAGAGAGCGGGCTGCTGCCCGCTATGACAAGAAAATCCCCCAACCCCGCAGCTCGCTGCAGCAGCCTGTAGTTGCAGCGAAGAGCTGCTGCAGCACGTAGCAGCTGCAGCAGCGCTCAGCAGCAGCAGCGAGCTGTAGCAGCTCGCTGCTGCAAGAGCAGCAGCCACAGCAGTTGCTACAGCTCGCAACACCAGCAGTTGCAGCTGCAACTGCAGCAGCATCAGCAACAGTAGCAGCAGCTGCAGCAACCGTAGCAGCAGCAACAACAGCAGCAGCAGCAGCAATAGCAGAAGCAGCAGCAGCAACAGCAGCAGTAGCAGCAGCAGCAGCAGGAGCAGCAGCAGCAGCAGTAGCAGCAGAAGCATCAGCAGCAGCAGCAGTTGCAGCACCATCAGCACCAACAGCAGCAGCGGCGGCCCCATCATTCGCTACTACTGACGTCAGCACCCTTCTGCTAACGTCACTACTGACGTCACTACTGACATCATCAACAAAAAAAACACAAAAAAAAGAAGTGAAAAAGGGGGGGAGAAAGGAAAGGGGGAAGGCAACCTAAGGGGTGGATAAAACTCCCACCATCCCTTTTTGCTGACATCAGCTAAAGCAACAAAAAAAGAAAAAAAAAGAAGGGGCACCACACCATGGCCGGTACCCCTAGTGAGGAGGGGTCCTCCTCTGTTGGGGGGACCCCTACCCCTCCTTTCTTGCAGCGCCTGCAGTAGCAGCAGCAGCAGTAGCAGCAGCAGTAGCAGCAGCAGCAGCAGCAGCAGCCGCCGCCGCCGCCGTAGCAGCAGCAGCAGCAGCAGTTGCAGCCCACTGGTGTCTTCGGCGGCAATCCTGACCCCCTTGTTGCTCTTCAATAACAGCTCGCCGCCTTGACACAGCAGCTTGCAGCGCTACAGCCGGTAGCCGCCCAGACTGCCACCAGTGTGCCCCCGTCATTCGTCCCTCCAGGGCACGCCAGCCCAGCGGTGTCTATTGCCACGTACTATCTGGCACAGCAGCAGGCTCAACGCCAGCGGCAGACAGTCACTTCCGTCCTTGGCCCCACTCTGAGTGCTGGCCGCAGGCAGAAGGACTTTGAGACGTCGCCGCCGCTGCTTCAGGCCGGCGAGAAGTTTCGAAGCTGGGAGCTTAGCTTCCGGATCTGGGCGCAGGGTGAGGGCCTGTGGGCATACTACACCCTCCCTTACGACTCCACCCAGGCCGACCAGTTGTATGACGCCGGTCGCGCCGTCCGTGCCCTCATCCCAGTCGCCCCTCCTGCTTCCCGCCTGGCCCTAGAGCCTTTCCTCAGCGATTTTACCACCGGCGCCATACCAGACCCTGCAGCCGCATGGCACGTCCTCACCAGACCCCATCGTCTGTCTAGCGACGCTGAGATCAGTCGTCTGCTCCGGGATTTTAACTCCCTGCACATGGGGGAGACCGAGACGGTCACTACCTACTGGCAGCGGGCGGAGGACATCCCACGTCGTCTTGGCACATCTGCTCCACCCCCTCTGTCCGCGCTCCTCACCATCAAGCGCGTCGCTACTAGCGCGTACGCGGACGTCTTCGTGCACTACCCCCAGGACGTCCTGTCCACCATGGTAGCCCAGGGTACCCTCATGCCCTGGGCATACGAGCTCTTCCTCTGCATTGAGGAAGCTCGCCAGGAGTCCCAGCTCCATCGCACGGAGGCCCTCGCCCTTGTGGCCATCGCCTCTCCCGCCGCGGCCACCTTCGCCAGCTCCTCCGCCAGCTCCTCCGCCAGCTCTTCGTCGACGGGGAAGAAGAAGCGTCGGAGCAAGAAGGGCAAGGGTCAGCAGCAGCAGCCGCAGCCGTCGACCGGGTCCGGCAGTGGTGGCTTGGTCTGCCACAACTATGGCCAGCCTGGGCACGGGTGGTACACGTGCCCTCTACCGACCGACGAGGCGCGCGTTATTGCCACCATGCGTCGCCAGCGGGAGCGCCGTCTCGCCTCCGCCACCGTCGCTGTCGCCGGCTCCGACGCCTTGGCCTCGCCCAGCAGCTCCACCACTCCGGTCGCCTTGCCAGCCCCGCAGACACCGGCGCCGCCGCCGCCGCACCATCCGCAGTCGTCGACGTCTCCGCTTCCTACACCGGCTCAGTTCCCCTACTACCCGGGCTCCGGCGCCGTCACTCCGCACTCCGTCTACACTCCCGGGCCTACCTCCCGTGAGCGTCAGCTGGAGTAGTTCATCGCGCTCCAGCTCGGCCTGCCTCGCCCTCCTCCCCAGGGAAGTGCGAGTTGCGTCACTTCCTGCCCTCCTGCCCAGCCCTGCATGACTGAGACTGAGTTGCGGTCGTGTCCCATTTCGTCTCCTGCCTGGTCGTTGCCAGTGGCCTCCTCCACCCCTCTCCTTGACGACATTGCTTGGCTTGACGATTGGCAGTCCCATTTCGCGCCTCCATCCACTACGTCCGCGTCCCTCGCCTGCTGCCATGTGACTGTTAGCGATCTGGCGACCCCGGTCCAGGACCCTGCTGAGATCTGGATCATCGACTCCGGGGCCACGCATCACATGACGGCCTCTCGTGAGGCCTTTAGCATGCTCGGTCCAATAGGCGATGTCTCCGGTGTCCAGACGGGCTCCGGACAGGTGTTGCCTGTCCGTGGCGTTGGCGTTGTTCGTTTCCGTGGTCCTGCTGGTGATGTCTTTCTGACCGATGTCCTCTTCGTCCCTGGTCTCGAGCTCAGCCTTCTGTCCGTGACTGCCCTTGACCGCATGAGTATGGATGTTGTGCACTCGCGTGGTGTCGGCACTGTGTCGTTGCGTCCGTCTGGTCTTGTCGTCCTGCAGGCCACCGCCCATGGCAACCTGTGGCATATTCCTCGCCTCTCCTCTTCTCCTCCCGTCTCCTCCCCGTCGGCCGCCACAGGCCATGTGTTTGTCACCAGTACACTTTCTCCTCAGCACACCCGCCTCTTGCACCGCCGCCTTTGCCACGTCCACTCTGCCGCCGTAGAGAGCATGCTTCGCACCCAGCCGGCCAAGGGCCTTGACCCGAAGACTTTCCCTCTCCTGTGCCCCACTGAGTGCATTGACTGCGCTCAGGGGAAGATGCACCGGTCCACATACCCCTTGTCCTCCCCCCGTGCCTCCGCCCCCCTTGACCTTGTCCACTCGGACGTCATGGGTCCTCTCCCCACCGAGTCCTTCGGAGAGCATGGCCGCTATGTCCTCACCCTTACGGATGACTATTCTCGCTACCCATGTGTCTTCTGCCTCCGACACAAGAGCGATGTCACCCGCGCCATTCAGGACTGGCTCGTCCTCACGAAACGCGAGTGTGGTCGCCCCCTCCGCCGCTTTCGCTCCGATCGCGGCGGAGAGTACATGGGTGAGGCCACGACCTTTCTCGCCTCCCGCAGGATCCACCATGAGACGTCTGCGCCCTACACACCCGCCCAGAACGGCGTGTCCGAGCGGTGGAACCGCACCATGGCCGATGCCGTCCGCACCATGCGGGTCAAGTCAGGTCTCTCCGATGGCTTCTATTTTGAAGCCATGTCCTACATGACCTGGGTCTGGAACCGGGTTCCNCGGCGGAGAGTACATGGGTGAGGCCACGACCTTTCTCGCCTCCCGCAGGATCCACCATGAGACGTCTGCGCCCTACACACCCGCCCAGAACGGCGTGTCCGAGCGGTGGAACCGCACCATGGCCGATGCCGTCCGCACCATGCGGGTCAAGTCAGGTCTCTCCGATGGCTTCTATTTTGAAGCCATGTCCTACATGACCTGGGTCTGGAACTGGGTTCCCCACGGTCCCCTTCCCCGCCAGTCCACATCATACCAGCACTGGTGCGGTCGACGCGCTGACCTCCACCCGGCTCGCGTCTGGGGCTGCGTGGCCATTGTGTGGCTGCCCGCCCCCCAACAGGGCGGCAAGCTCACCCCTTGCGGACGCCCCTGCACCTTCCTCGGTGTGTCTCGTCAGTCCAAGGCCTGGCGCTTTTGGGACCCATCCAGACACTGCATCGTCGAGTCCCGCGATGCCCTATTCTTCGAGGATCTGTTCTCCCGCGACCTCATACGCTCCGGCTCGTCTGTGTCCCTCCCGTCGCGTGAGGGAGTGGTGAGTCCGTCCTCCGTCATGTCGCCTCCGGGTGACACATCACTCCGTCCCCCTGAGCCGGTAGCGCCTGTCGCGTCCTCTGGCCCTCCAAGGCCAACAGCCCCAGTGGCGTCCGCTGGCCCCTCCGGGCCAGCAGTCCCAGCCGCGTCTACTGGCCCATCTGAGCCAGCAGCACATGTCGTGTCCGCTGGCCCCTTTGGGCCAACAATCCAAGCCGCGTCCGCTGGCCCCTCTGAGCCACAGCGCCTGTCGTGTCCGCTGGCCCCTCCTGGCCAGAAATCCCAGCCGCGTCCGCTGGCCCCTCTGAGCCAGCAGCGCCTGTTGTGTCCGCTGGCCCGTCCAGGCCGGCAACCCCAGTCACGTCCGCTGGCTCCTCCGGGCCAGCAATCCCAGCTGCGTCCACTGGCCCCTCTGAGCCAGCTGCGCCTGTCGTGTCCGCTGGCTCCCCCGTGCCGACAGCCCCAGTCGCGTCCGCTGGCTCCTCCGAGCCAGTAGCCCCGTCCGCCTCCGTTGGCAAGTCGGACCCAGTACCATCTTCTGCCCGACCGTGCTACACACGTGGCCCAGGCGGCAGCCTCCGACCTCGGCCGACAGTGAGCGCGCAGACCGCTGCACCGCGTCCCGTGGCGCCTCGACTCCCTGTGGCCCCACGTGTCTCCTCCACTCCCACAGCCGTGAGTGGGGACCCTGGCACGAAGGCTCTCGGCCTGACCACCTCGGCCATCATCGCAGACCTTCACACTGGCTCTGCACTAGGCTACGCCATGCTTCATCACGAGCATCGGCATGCTGTCGTGGCTACACTCGCCCGGATCCCACCTGGAGCTTGTGAGGCACACGCCCTCTCAGTCCGGTCCACAGCACGCCCAGAGGACACAGCTACCCTGCGCGAGGCACGAGCCTCTCCTGAGGCCACACATTGGGATGCTGCCTGCGCTGAGGAGCTCGCTGCCATCCGCCAGTACCACGTGTATGACCTCGTCGACCTCCCTCCAGGTCGGAAGGCCATTGGTGCCAAGTGGGTCTTTCGGCGCAAGTGGAAGCCTCACGGGTCGTTGGACAAGTACAAGGCCCGCCTCACTACAAAGGGGTTTGCTCAGGTCCCTGGGGCCGATTACGACCGGATCTTCGCCCCAGTCGGTCGGTTCTCCACTAGCCGGGCACTCTTCAGCCTAGTTGCCCAGCATGGGTGGGAACTGCATCAGAGGAACGTGAGCAACGCGTTCCTCCATGGCTCACTTGAGGGTGAGGAGCTCTACATGGTGCAGCCCCCAGGCTTTGACGACGGCACTGGGAGAGTTTGGCGGCTGCGGAAGGCCCTCTATGGCCTGAAGCAGTCACCTCGGTGCTAGAACCAGGAGATCAGTAGCACGCTTCTCCGTGGTGGCCTCCAGCGCAGCACCGCTGACCCCGCCCTGTTCATCAGCCCACGGGGTCAGACCCTCGCCGCAGTTCTGGTCTACGTTGACGATCTCCTCATTGCGTCGCCAGACACGACCGCCATCCAGCGTGTCAAGGACTTGCTGCACACTACCTACCAAGTGAAGGATCTTGGGTCCGCTGGAGTCTTCCTGGGCATGGAGCTCGAGCATGATCGTTCACAGGGCGTCCTGCACGTTCACCAGGCTGCCTATGTGCAAACCCTGTCCACTCGCTTCGCCAAGGACCTACCCCTCGTGCCTAGCGCATCTTCACCCATGTCACCCGATGGCCAGGTGAAGCTGAAAAGTCCTGACCCAGCTGTTGTGGGGGAGCCAGTTGATGTGACCACGTATCTGCGGGTCATCGGGTCACTGATGTTCCTGGCGACGACGACGCGTCCAGACATCGCGTTCGCCGTTAACCTCCTGGCCCAGTTCTCTCAGGAGCCGCGTCACCTCCACTTTGAGGCTGCGATCCGAGTACTGCGCTATGTCGTCTCGACCCCTCGGCAAGGCCTCATGTTCCGCCGTCAGCCATCCGTCGTTGTATTGGGTTACACTGATAGTGACTGGGCCGGCAGTCCAGACGGTAAGAGTCACACTGGGTGGATCTTTCTGGTCGGGGGCACAGCTGTGTCCTGGCGTAGTGGCAAGCAGGGGTGCCTTGCTCGCAGCACTGCAAAGGCTGAGTACGTGGCACTTGGCTCAGGCGCGTGTGAGAGTGTGTGGTTGCGTCGTCTGTTGTCCGAGTTGCATCAGTCTGTCGCATCCATCACCTTGCATTGTGACAATGAGAGTGCCATGGCCATTGCAGACAATGACGGTGTGCATCACACTCGCACAAAGCACATCAATGTTGAGTATCACTATGTGCGTTCGTTGTTGCACGACGGCAGCATCAGCATCGTGTGGGTTGAGACAGCACGGCAGCTGGCTGACTTCCTGACCAAGGCACTGAAGCGAGACTCGTTTAAGAAGGCTGTGAGTTCTGTCGGCGTACGTCCGTGACTTGCTTTCTTTGTCTCTGCCTGCACTTCTGCGTGTCCTGGGGGAGTCTGT
>SZWC01001424.1:243873-264083 GCA_023375785.1 Penium margaritaceum | reverse complement strand
CCCCTCCTATAACAAGGAGTCGATGCACTCGGCAAAGGCTTGAGCGGAAGGAACCTGCCCTCCTGTACTCCCACTCTTCACCAATGAAGAGGGTACCACTGGATGTCGACCACTGTTCAACACGAACGGTGTGAACTGTGTGGACTCGTTCACCGAGTTGTTCACCGCAAACTCTTCCGGTGCTAGGAATTTGTCCCAATCATACATGGCAGGGTCCACATACATGCAGAGCATTTGCTCTAGAGTGCAATTCATGCTCTTTGTTTGTCCGTCAGTTTGAGGGTGAAATGATATCGACATTTGCAACTCACCGATGTGCTCGTGAATCTTTTGCGAAAACGTACTAGCATTTTTTTTATATCGATCAAAGATAATGCGCAACGGCAAGCCGTGCTACTTTACGACACCCTCAAAGAAGAGACGAGCGGTCTCCTCTCCATTCACGTTAGTGGTTGTAGGAATGAAGTGTGTCATCTTCGTCAAAAGATCCACAACCACTAGTACTGCATCGTGGCCACGGGCCGTGTCCAGAAGACCAGTAATGAAGTCCATGCTGACGCACTCCCATGGTGTCCCAGGAATGGGAAGCTGTTGGAGGAGTTCCGCAGGCTTCTTATTGCTAGCCTTATTCCAAAGACATGGGTCGCATGTCATGCAATACTTACGGACATCGACACTCCATTCTCGTCACCAATAGTGGTTAAGGCTGCACACGGATCCTGGGATCCGTGGCAGCTATCCACGGATACCGGATCCAGAACCGGATCCGCGAATCCGGATCGAGGTTCCAGGATCCGGTTTGTATTCTCGGATCCTAACCGGATCCTTAGGGGGAGGGGGGGAGGGGGGAAGGGGAGGAAAGAATAGCGAGAAGTCTTGCTCAAGTCTATCACGAACACATGAAACTAGCTCGTTGAAGTTCAAACAGTCATTTCCGTGCCCCGCGCTTAACATGCGCACTTGAACGGAGCATGACATTGCGTCAGACGTGGACCACCAAAACTTTTGGCGCGAAGTTCAGGTGGTCCACGTCTGACGCACGCGACTGACCTTCACATGAGGGCCGCCCTCGAAGGCCACTTCCATAATAGCACAATACACTGTTATGGGAGAACTCGCGAACACTCCAAATACAGGGTTTGCGAGTACTCCCATTAAAGCGTGCAGCGCTAAGCTCCTCCCTGGGAGGAGTCAAGCGTGCTAAGCATGCGCGACTCCTCTCACGGAGGAGTCGAGCGTGCCCTACGCAGAGATTGATTTTTTCCACGTAAGTCAGGCTGGATCCGGTATACAGGAACCGTGGATCCGGTTCCCGGATCCGTGAATACCTAGATATGCAAATCCATGGATCCGGAACCTTGGTTCCGGATCCAGGTCCAGGATCCTTCCCACGGATCCGGATCCACCTCAAGATCCGCGGTTAGGATCCGTGTGCAGCCTTAATATTGGCCCGAGAGTGCTTGTCCGGTCTTTCGGGGTCCCACATGACCTGCAACATGCGGGTCGTGGAACTGAGAGATAACCTTTGCTTGAAGATCTCCCGAGTTTGGCACAACATCTTGTTCTTTGTGCCAGTAGATTCTTGCGGCCTCCACCAAGCTGTACTTGTCCAGATTTCGAGAGTCTTGAAACCAAGAATCCACATAGTATCCCATCGGGATCCTGTTTACAAAACCGTTGTAATGGATTATCTCTCGTGGTGGTTGCCACAAAGGTGCAGGGGGATCTGGTGATTGTACTGTTGCTATTGTAATGGCCACAAAACACCCAATGAACTCGGTGGTTGCTTTAATTTCCATAGGTTGTCGGCTTAGTGGATCGGCCACATTGATGCGTCCTGGCTGATATTCCCATGTGAACGAGAATCGGCTCAGGTATTCGCTCGAATGCGCCAGTCGTCTTGACAGGTTTGGTTGTGTTTGGAAAAACACCAATGGATTATGGTCGGTCACGACCGTCACACCCCCTCCAACAACCTCGATGTAGCAACGCCACATCTTGAAAGCGTGTACTACCGCAAGGGGCTCTTGATCCCCAGTCGTGTACTGCGTTTCTGCGGGGATGAGCTTCCGGCTCTCATACGCAACTAGGTGATCGTTTTGCATGAGGACGGCTCCGAGTCCTACTACCGAGGCATCACATCAAACCTCCCACAATTGCGATGGATCCGGAAGAGCTAGAATGGGCGCTGTGGATAGAAGCTCTCTGACTTTGAGAAAAGTGTTCTTGTAATCAGATGTCCATTCCCAACGCACGTCTTTTCGCGTGAGCCTGGTTAGCGGTGCTACCAAGGTTGAATACCATAAACCATCAAAAGCAGTTTGCAAGGCCGAGGAAATACTGAATCTTCCCAACATTTTATGGGACGTGGCCAGTCTACCACGGCTTGGACCTTTCGTGGGTCGACACGAATGTCGTCCTTGCCAACGATGTGTCCAAGGTATGCGAGCTCATCTTGTGCAAACTTGCACGTGCTCACTTTTGCATAGAACTTCTGTTCCCGAAGGATTACGAGAACTTTGCACAGATGTTTTATGTGTTCTTCCATTGATTTGGAGAAAACCAGAATGTCGTCCAGGTAAACCAAGACGAACTGTCTGAGTTTCTTGGTGAACGTTCGTTTCATTTCTCCTTGGAAGGTTGCCGGGGCATTTGTAAGCCCGAAGCATAACACTCAGAAGTGAAAGTGTCCCATGTGCGTTTGAAACGCGGTTTTAGGCACATCATCTTTTGTGATGCGGATTTGATGGTATCCTTAGGACAAATCCAAGGACAAAAGTACTTTGGCACCTTGGAGTTGGTAAAAAAGGTCCTCAATCCGCGGTAAGGAGAATCGATTTTTCACCTTCAGCTTGTTCAACGCGTGATAATCCACGCACATGCGTAAACCACCGTCCTTCTTGTTCACAAAAAGGATCGGCGCACCGTACGGCGAGCGTCTGGGCTCGATCCACCCTTTTGCAAGTTACTCTTTGATTTCGCGTTTGGCCTATCGCCTTTCTGCTGGACTAAGGAAATACATGGGTTTGAACGGAGGAGTTGCCTCCGATTGGAGCAAAATCGTGTGGCCCATGTGTCTTTCTGGTGGAAGCCTACCCGGTGAGTCTTGGAATACATCCGAAAACTCCGCCAATAGAGATTTGATCACTTGTGGCGTACCTTCCTTCACGTTTTCCTTTACTTTCTCTAGGTGAGCCAAGAAGTATCGACAACCTTGTCCAATACGTCTCTTGACCTGCATTACAGGCAAGATGACATAGAATTTGAGTCGGGTCGGTGATAATTCTGTAGTCGGAATCAACGTAAAGAGGCGTTGTCCTTTTTGGAGGATCAAACGCTTTGATTCAAAACACATGAGAGCCTTGTTGTCACGGAGCCATGGATCACCTAACACCACATCAAACGGGTCAAGAAGGTTGAGTACCTTCAACGTGACACTCTGTATGTACCCTTGAATACAATGTTTTGCTTTACAAGTACCGATCACGTGTACCGTACCTTCGTCACCGAAAACAACTGCGCCATTCGATGGCTCGTAATTCACGCCAACCTATTGGGTAAAGCCAAGGCTAACAAAAGAGTTGTCTCCTCGAGTGTCAGCAAGTACGTTCACGGGAGCACCAGCTAGGTGCCCTTTGAACAGCATCGTCATATTGCCTCCACTTTTCCGAGTGAACGGGCTCGATGGCGGCAAACTGAGTTTGTGATAAGCACAGAATCTGTACGACGGACGTCGCAACTCCCATGATTCACCCACTCGAGTCCACATCTTGTGGGCACATGTGAATTCAGCTAGCACCTTCCAGCCTTTAAATTTGACTAGGTCGAAATCATTGACTAAAGGTATTGCAAACGTCATTGAACTCATTGCTTTGAGGGCGTTTGCTTCAATCACTACATCACACAACTCTTGCATTGTAGTTGGTGTCGCCACCACTAAGCACGTACGATCATGCATATGGTCTGGAGATGCCATGTTTAGTGGGCAAGGTCGGTCAGCAAGTGTAGAATGCGGTTCAACAAGAGGAGAGAAAACAACAGAGAAATTTGAACTTGCCAAAAACTCAAATTGTTTAATATTCTCATCTGAAAACATGAGCCCACACTTGTGATCCCATTCTACCCCTGAGTGGTACTCACTAACGTCACTCAGGTGGTGGGGAAAACCTGCCCCACGGCCTTGTCCGTTACCACGACCGGACCCATTGCCGCGACTGCAACCCTGTCCACGGCCCTGTCCGCGGTCCCTGCCGCACCATCCCCACGAGGTGTTGCTGCTGCAGCAAACGCCGCGGCCTCAGGGTATTGAGCCCTGAAGTGGCCCAGCTCCATGGAGTTGTGGCAGAGCCCTTCGCGGAAGGATGCATTGCGATGCTCACACGCCGCCTGCAGCTCGTCATTTTTGCCGTTGTGCTTGTTGTTGGGGCCCTTGTATCCACCAGCCTTCTTGGCTAGAGGGTTTGCAGGCTGCTCGCCCCTTGGCCTCGCCTTGCTATCCAGCTGACCCACCAGCCCCTGTAGCGTCCATGCGCATATCGCGGCCCTAGTGTGCACGCGCGTTTGGCCGTACATCAGAGTAGTGCTTCGGGTTCGCCGAATACACTTTGCTCATGTAGTCGCGGAACGCCCTCCAGCTTGTCCAAGCTTGGCCAGTGACTGTCATGGTCCTTCAGCTTCTCACTCGCGAGACCATCACGCAAGTACTCTAGCAGCATGCACTCTGGATACTTGAAGGTCTGATTCCCATCGCCCTCGGTGAATCTTTCGGCTTCCTCCAGGAGTGCGGCGAACTTGCTCAAGTAGGATTCGAGCGAGCTGCCAAGCTACCTGAAGTCCTTGATCTTGTGGAAGGCACGCTGCGCCTCCTCACGTTGGGTGCACTTCTTCCACATGATTGTGCAGAAGGCCTCCCACGGCATGGGCTGCCACTCGAGGTGCGGATGTTGTGCAGTCCACTCCTTGACCACATACTTGAAGAGTTTGTCTTCAAGCCGCATCGTGGCAACGTCGTCCCACTGGCTGAGTGGAGCCTTGTGGACACGTAGAACGTGCTCCGTGCGGTTCAACCAGTCGGTCAGCTTCACGCCCTTCTGGAAGATTTCCACACTATGGAGGAAGGACGTGTTCATGACAGACCTAAAGTTGTCAAGGTAGGCAAGTCGTCGCTGCCACTGGCAGTGGCATTCAAAGTTACGGCACGCTACGCTTGCTACTGCATTCGCACCTGGGTCACGCTCTGCAACGCCTTGTCGAGGTCATTGCATCGGCGGCTTACCTCATGGGCGACGAGGCACTATAGCTAGCGATCACAATCGAGGTCCGTGATGCTCTGCCCGACGTGGGCTAGTAGGTTGGCGAACGCAAACTTGATCTCTGATGTCGTCAAAGCATCGGCAATATCCTCCAGGGTCTCGCGTTGTCCGTGCACCCTTACCCACTGCAGGAGGGTACGGTTTGCGTACACGCCTCTAAGGAGTCCCACCTTTCGGAGAAGACAGTCGTCGACGACGACGCTCGAGTGGGTGTTGCCTTGCCCCATTGCGGCCGCATCGTAGGAAGGGGGGTCCGCCCCTATTCCTCCGAGCGGTGCCGTATCTCCACTGTCGGTGGTGATCCTGATTTGGCCTGCCGCCTCAGCAGCAAACTCCGCGAGCCTACGACGGTCATCGTGAATTGCCTTCGCGGCAACGTTATACGGCTCGTTCTCACGGGAACTCCCCGTGTGGCTGCTTTCAGCGCCCTCGTTGCTCTCGACAGTCTCACTGCCGTTGGCAGCTTCAGGCGATGCGGCGGGCGCCTTGCCCTTCTCGAGCAATCGGCTCGAGTTCGCCGCATGACGATGCCGATGGTCGCGATCCTTGACGCCTTCTCCATCGTCGGCGTCATGCTCTTTGTTGGGGTCCTCCTCTGGGGGATTCTCCTTCATCGCATCGTCCGTCGCGTGGGTGTCACCCACGTGCGCGCCGACGTGTTCGTCGAGCAACTTTTCCGCCTCCGCACGCTTCTCGGTATTGCCGAGGTTGGCGTTAGTTGCCTTCAGCGGTACGGTTGCCTTTTGCGGTGCGGTTGCCTTTGGATTGGCAACCGTGCTCGCGGCGGCGGCTCCCAAATTTTGGAGTCCGCCAAGAGCTCGTGGTGAGGCTGTCACCACCTTGCCCTTGTTGGTCTTGGATGGTCCTACACTTGCCATCTCGTCGCCTATGCAACTAGCACGTGAAGACCGTTGTGAGGATCACAACACAACGTTAAGGAGGAATCGCCTCCCACAAACCCCTTGCACTCGTGATCGTTGAGGCATTTATATACTAATTTTCTATGTTCCTACGCCGCCACGTCGGCACAAGGTCTTGGGTTTTGAAAGTAGTCCTCCTAAGCCGTGACTCACGGCGATTGACCAAGACTAGTACCTATGAAAGCAGAAAGTTACAAGGCAAGGAAATGCCAAGGTATGTGAGTGTCGCTCACAAAACAAGAGCAAGGAGTGCAAAGAGGAATTCTAAAAAAAATCCTAACAGTCTTTCACTCTTTCTTCTACTTCTTGTACTCCTCTTGTCTTCTTGTCTTCCTTGCTCCTCTCTTCATACCTCTTGTGTGAAGCCTCTTGCGTTCTTGAGCGACATTTCCCTTGAGCCGACGGCGTTGGCGAGCCGCCAAAATCTTGAAGGTGTTGTTCTTCCTCCTTTTCCGGGTGCTCTCAGGTCGTGAGAGCTTCTGGCCTTGGAGAAAATGGTGTCCCAAGTTTTGGAGGAAGAAGTTTCGAAGGAGCCTTGAAAATGGGGAGGATTTTGTGGGTTATGAGGGTAGGAACTCTCCACCGCGCCCCACAAAAACCCTCCTAGCCCTCTAGAACTGAGGAGAGGCTGGAAGGACAAGTCTCCAACAAGTAATTCTCTTTTCAAGCTCTCTAACGCCCTTTACGGTGCTTCAATCCGTGAAGTGTAGATGCCGTAGTCCCTTCTAGCGTTTTTGCTGCTGCTTGCAGCTGCCGGCGGCGTTTTATCTGTCGTAGCCGCCGTTTCCGTCAAATTGTTGGTCGCAAGGGTTTTCTGGCTCTGAGAACCACTGTAACGCGTCATGTCTCCAGATCCTGCTCTGAATTCCTGTCGGATTTTGCAGAATGGCGCTCTCAGTCCGCGTCAGGGGTTTACCTCCTTCGCAGGACCGAGGGGCAATCGTCATCAATGACCCAGAGCAGGGAGACTCGAATCTTTCGAGTCTCCGGAAGCCCATTTCAGTTTCTAACCAAACCCCTGGTTCTGGGACCCAAACCGGGGGTTTTTACCTTGAACTCGTGTGTTTGCACGAGTTATTTTGTTTGTTTTATGTCGAAGTTTGTCGCGAACGAACTTTGATTTACGTTTTTGCCGTTCTGGTGCGAAATCGTCGCGTGCAAGGCACGCTGGCGATTTCGCGCCAGATCCTCTCATCTCTCATCCCTCGTCCCCCTCCCTTGTCCTTGCTCGCTCGCTTGCAAGGAGGGCGATTGGGGGCGAGGGCACGAGGCCACGAAGCCTCGCCCTCGAGGCCCTCGTGGACCCTCAGCCGTCGATCGGGCTGAGGCCGCGATCGGCAGCTGGCGGCTGGCCGGCCGGTCGCTTGGCCGGTCGCCGGCCGTCCAGCCGGCCGGCAGTGAGGTGGCCAGCGGCCAGCGAAGTGCTGGCCGCCAGCCAGCCCTCGCTGACGCGAGGGGTGGTGCGCAACCACCCCTCGCTTCAGCGAGGAGGGAGGGCCGAACCAGCCCTCCCGCTACAAAACTTCTCCATCCACTAATTCACTCCCTCATCCTTGGCATCGCTTTTTGCCTCGCTTGTTGTCGCGTGCACAAACCTATGTTTCTCGCCTTGATTGGATATAAATAAAATGACCAATTAGTAAGTATGTAATCACAACGTGTGGGTTTAATTCATGATGTTAGAATGAAGTGGTGGGTTTGGCCTTGCAAAGTATTCCAACAAGTAAGTTGCTTTTGACCATTGTCAACTTTAGATTTCATCTTTGCAAGATGCTTGTAGCATTATCAGCCAGTTTCAAAGCTAGCCAGCCACTCTACAACAGCATGCAGTGGCCGGTCGCGATGTTGTTAGCTTACATAAAACTAATTTGTTGAGTTTCAAAACCTTGCCTTGGACATGGCATCATGTTTTGGCTGTGGTGCCAAGACACTCTGGCATTGAAACGACATATTGATTTTGATTTCAACTATATATTTCTTGAAATTTCTGTCTCAAAGTATCTTTTATTGATCCTTGGAGTAGGATTGACACATTTTTAAGTCATGGGAGATCAAATAGGACTCCTTCAAAGTCGCACATCATGTTGCTTGACTTTCATGGACAAGATTCGTTGTTTTGGGGCATCCATTAAGCGCAACCGTTGAGATTCACTGTCTTGTCGACAAAGGGAGGTGTAGTTTTGGACCACGTATCTCATTGCAAGTTTATTCAAATGTCTCATAAGAACACAATCTTCACGAACATCTTCATCCCAAACATTTTTTTTTACTCTAGTTGTTTTCATAGACAGGACACCACGTATAGTGTGAAGCAATGTTACATGCCAAATCATGCAAAACTAGCCATTGGCATGCAATCTTTTGTTTTTCATGCCACTTTTTTTTGTTGGAATTGGCACGGGCTATGACATGTCATAGACAACTTCATTCCCCTGCATCCCATCCCCAACACATAAGATAAAAATCAGATTCAATGTGTCAGTTCAGGGCCTCCGTTAATACCACTTCCAACATGGCAACTAAACAAAGTCATTTTGATACGTGCCCATAGCTTACTTTACGCGTCTACTCCAATCTCGAGCTTCCCATTGTCGAAACCACCTTAGATGACATCGGACAAATGTCCACTTTTGGGACCAATGCATCTTACATCTTTAAAACACATGACTCTTGTCATAGGAACAAGTGTACCAGTAGCCCAAATTTTTTATAGAATTATCAATCCCAGTATAACATAAGCATCACAATAACAAAATTTTGTTTTGATGGCGGGAATGCAAAAATCTTAAAGCTGAGTGGCTCAGACTACTCACCATTGAGGAAGTACACAATTCTAATGTTCCCAGATATCTCCTATGTTATTGCATGCTAACCCACAAAGCCTTGTCATTAAGAAATTCAAATTGATATCAAGACCCCGACATGGACCTTCCCTCACAAGATGTACTACCACCACCACTCCATGTCAAGTAAGAGTCAATTTTCATTACCGAGGAGTTTTATAATGACTTTAAGGGTGAAAGGGAGGAACATTTTATGTGCATGACATACACAAGCCCTTAAACGAAGTGCATGGCCACTATTATGAATCAATCGTGGCCCAAGACACATGGGAGCTCGCATCTTGCTTGGAAATTTTTGCATGTTGGTCGAATATCAGAACTTGAAAGAATCACATACTAGAAATTTTCGATCAACATTGAGAAAGTTGAAAAGACCTTCTAAAACCCTAATTCATGTTTTTGATTCCTTTAACCAAATGAAAAAATGTAAACATTTCAAAGATTTTTCTTAAAGCATCCACCACCATCATTACTTCATATACTTTGCACAAATAAAGTACATGGGACCTCTGCTATGCCATTTTCATAGATTCAAAAAAATTGTACATCTGTTTCATTTTTTTAGACCTCCCATTAATTTGAATCTTCTCATGTATTCCATTCTCAATAATCATGGTTATCCACCTTCTACCTAGAAACTATGAGCACTTATGAGCACAAATTATGTATCTTCCTCTAAGGGAAAATGCGACCATCTACAATTTAGGAGAACTCAGGGAAACGTACAGTTTTGAGGGAACCCCCCATCTCAAAACTCAAGTGTGTTGACATGAATCTCACGTATCACTTCCTTAGTCATTGATCCTTAATTCTTCAGCTTTTCCTTTGGATTATGTCTCAATATGCATGCCTCTATTGCCTATCTTACAGGTAATGTATTGACCTACAAAATTCTGAAGGTCCCAAGATGAAAAATGCACCACTTTTCATCACATAGTCAAGAAAGAACATGAGGAGATTTGCGCTTGCCCTAACAGTGGTCACAAGTGGTAAGAAGCTGATTGCATGTTATTCTATAAAAGCCTTTTATGACTAGATTTCACACAAAGATATAGTATTCAATACTAATTAATCAAAGAACATTGTTCCAATATGTGCTCATGTGAAGATAGATCCTTCTCCATTGTTCGTGTAGTAATGGCACTTAGGTTAGGTTGAAAGCATGTCAGAATTCTTCACTAAGCTTTGGCTTTTCTTCGTACATTGAGTGGTAAGGAAGAAGACAGAACAGGAGAAGACATTGATTTTTTCAAGAAAATTGGAAGATTGATGGGTTAACATAAAATTGGACACAAGATTAAGCACAGACAATCAACTAGCCTATGCTCATACACATGTGCCACACAAAGAAGTATGTACAAGTATATGAATCCACAGAGCTTACTCACTCAAATTTTGGAAACCGGACGCGTAGCAAAAGTAGGTGTTGTATCTGTACAAGTTGAGTAACGCACCAAGAGCTTAAGACAAAACTTGAATGTAGTTAGAACCACAAGGTGTCTGCCCTGGATGCCTTCTCACTGAGGAACCATAGTGAATATATATGTTGTACACTATGCAAGGTCCGAAACCTGAAGGCATCATTAAGAGATTTGCACTTAAGGTCTTGGAGTGCCCGATGGTTGGGTGCTGTTGTTCAAAACTAAAGGCATACATGAATAACTTAAGTGATCACCCTTGAGGAGGCCTAGAAGGCCTTCTCACTTGCTCCTTGTCCAGGGAATTGTAGGAAGACACATAATTAGCTGGGCGGTTGCATAACCACCCAAGCCAACTAAAGGTTCACTTGGTAGATGTAGGGTCACTTCAAAGCTTAAGATCTACTAATTACTAAATGGTCACTTCGACGCTGAAGGGTTTCTGGAGGTTGAAGGTGCAATGGCAGCTGAAGGGTCACGAGCCAATTAAGTGATGGGAAGAGACGAGATATCAGCCCAATGACTTGGAGGAAAATCCTCCAAGTGTTTTATAGCATCCAAAAGGAGATTTCAAGTAGAAAACAGCCGCTTCAACTAGTTCATAGTCTTGTAAGAAAGAACATGCAAGTTGTGATGCTTGTCGTGACGGTACTCAAAAGTGGTAAGAAGATTATTGGACATTACTTCATGAAAGCATTTTTTCACTAGATTTCACACTAAAAATGGTATTCATCACTTTATTTTGATAACTCTATAACATTGGTCCAGCATGTTCTCATCTGAATATGTAACCTTGTCCTCTATGTGTGTAGTAATGGTGCTAAGGTTAGGTCGTAAGTGCATCCTAATGCTTCACTCACCTCTGGCCATTATTCACACATTGAGTGGTAAGGGAGAACGCATGAGAGGAGAACTCGTTGATTCAATGACTCAAATATGAACACACGATCCAATACAAACTAGAATATGATGGTGGTGCCTAAATCATACATGAATAGCCAAAAACATTTGTTTATGTTTTCCGGTTTCAAACAAGCTCTCCTTGCCACTCTTTTCTCCTGTCATTTCTGATTTTCCTTACGTGGTAAGGAAAACATGTTCCATGGAATGTGAGGGTTTGGTTGGACAAATTGAAGTCAAGGGGAAGTGTGGTTGAAGTGAATAAGAACAAAAATCAGCAAGATTGTCATGTTTACAAGAATGTTATTCGTGCTTCAACCAATTACGCCTAAACATGTACGTTCGTGGTAGCCTTTAGCCCGCGCCTCATCCCACTTACATAATTGAAGTCTTCTTGGAGCCGAGTCGAGTTGGTATGATACTCTCCTTTACTAAAAAGCTCCTCCCTCCACGAGAAGAGGGGAATGAAGCCCAAAAACTCCATAAAACTCAAACATGAGCTTAAGGTCCACCCTTGTATAGAAATCTTCCTAACATGGCCCTATTTGGCACCCACGTCCCCTCTTCTTGTTATTCTCCATTTTTCTTCTTCGTCAGAATACATACTACACAATTCTCAAGCCAAGAAAACTAGAAGAAAACCAGGAGTGTAAACGAGGTACCAAAAGCACCTTTAAAAATGAACTTCATGTTGATAGCTTGTCCTGATGGTGGTCGTCGTGTTTGTCGATGACCGTGGTGGAATTCATGAAGCTACTTTAATCCTTCACATGCCTCCCTCTTTCACCAATCATGGACGTTGCAACATGCTTGTTCAAAAGGCCTTCACATGCCTCCCCCTTTTGACCGTAACTGACAGCTCGTGAGGTCTGTGACAAGACGTGCCATCAAAACCCAACAAGGCGGTGGCCCACCATCTTGCAAAACTCAAAAATGTGGTGGGATAGCTGTGGACAATAGAAATGGATACAACCAGGCTATGTGGGTGCGATGGAACCGATCCCGGTGCCTGATTCACAAGATCTTGCAGTTGGCAAGTAGGGTTGGAAGCTGCTAGGAAGATGGCAATTCCTCTTCCAACACAAACTCTATCTATTGGCGTGCTTGCTTCTTAAGCACACAATGAAAGAGGGAAAGATGTCACATGCTTTTGACCTACGTCCCACATAACTTCAGCACACAACAAAAGAGGGAAAGATTTCTCATGCTTCTTACCTACATCCTACATTTCTTCAGTGTTCCGTGCTTCTGAATCATGTCCTATAATTTTTCAGCACATGTCAAAAAACAGATTTATGTCCCATGCTTGTGCGGCACACAATGAAAGGTGAAATGGTGCTTTCCTTGTCTTGCCTTCACAAGAGACTAGTGAAGGAAAAACAACAACTTTATAGCATGGTAATCACACGACGACAATAACAGGGTGATGTCTTGTGACCATGATGACACATTGATGACATGAAGATAATGACATGGTAATAACGTGATGATGATGAAAAAGCAACAAACATGATCCTAAAAAGGGATATGGTTGGGAAAGACAGGTAGGTAGAGTAGTTTTCAACTGCCATGGCAGGCGCAGCATTACCCACCCACAATGATGGTGAATGCAGTGGTTGGCACGGTGAGGATGATGACAATGACACAATGACAATGACGATAACAAGGATGATGTAGTCGAGAACACCAACAATGCAAAGGACACTGATGACAAAGAACATTGAGGATGAGGATGCTCACACACACAATGAGGACGATGATGTTGACAACGACAATGGAGGCAACAAAAAAGATGATGAAAATGATGATGATGACCATGACGGCAATAATGGTAGCTTTGATTGCAAAAGCGGTAGTGGAAGCGACAATTACAACAATGACGACGACAAAGACGATGATGATAACAATAAAAATGACAACGAATATGGTGATAGCTTCATTGGTAGCGTCGATGGCAACGACAGCGGCGGCAATGGCGGTAATGAAATAGTGAGCAAGACGACGATGGCGTTGACAATGATGATGAAAGTGACGGTGACAATAGTAACGATGGCATCGTCGATGATCGCGATGATGGCAACAACGATGAGGAGAGCGGGGGCGGCGGCGATGATGATGACCAAGACGATGACAATGATGACAACATCGACAACGATCATGGCACTGACGACAACGATGACGGTAATGGGAATGGCCAACAAAGATAACCATGAGGAGGAGGATGAGGAGGACGAGGAGGGTGGTGACTAGAAAGAACTGTTGACAAGCCCTTAGCCTACGAAATTATGATATTGTTGCTCTGGCAAACGAGACACGTAGACGAGCTGGAAAAATCATTGCTCTCCATGAGGGAAGGATGGGGGACAAACAAGGGAAGAATGGTGGATACACAAGGGAAGAATGGGGGGCAATGAGGGGATAATTGGGGACAAACAAGGGAAGAATGGGGGACAAAAGGGGGAGGAATGGGGGACAAATGAGGGAAAACCGGGGAAAAATCAAGGAAGAATGTTGGATAAACAAGGGGAAAATGGGGACGGATGAAGGAAAAATGAGGGAGAAATGTGGGAATAATGGGGGACCAATCAGATGAAGATTTGGGATAGATTGAAGAGGCCGCCCTGCACTACACTAAATGCTCAAAGCCACGGCTGTGGTGTCGAAGAAAGACAGGTGGCGAAGTAGATGGCTCCTGCCTCTAGGCCAAGAGTTGAAGGATGGGACGAGAGAAGGAGGCTACGTCCTCTACACATCATTGGTGTCTGGCGGGTGAGTCCGTAGACTCCCATGGCACAAAATCCTTGGCTATGTAGTCGGCCCTCCTAGGCTCTGCATGCTCACAGGGGAAGCTACTAGTCGCACGTGACTAAATCATATCTGGTGAACACCGAGGTGGAACTGAAATCCGCAGTAGCTCCAGCTAGTGTCAGCGCTGCTGCTTGCTTCTGCGGTAGTGACCATATCACCGGCGCTCCTGGCACGTTGGTGGTGTTGCGGTTGGTAATGATGATGCAACCTCTTTGCCGCAGCTGTGGCCCTAGCCTATCCATGGTCAAGCCACACTTGGGTGGATCTCCAAAACTGACTAGTTCCGTGTTCGGGCCTCTTTGGTTTACGAAGTACCCCTTGTAACAAAAAAATGCGGAACATCTCAGGAAAATGTTGGCATAGTTTTCCCTCATTGACATTCCACATATCAGTCAACTTTGCAATGCTTACCTGGGCGCTTTCACTTATGGCATGGGCCAGGGTTAAGGAAAGGGTCACCCCAGACACCTCGCAAGAGTGAGCAATCCTCAGGTAGCCAATATGTTGAGCGATTTCTACATAAGTCGCTTCGTAGTTTAATCATTTTGTACTCATGTTTGTGTGGCTTGATAGGCAATTGAGATAGATCGATGGAGAGAGAAGAAAAGGCAAGAGTGAAAACATGCCATGAGGGGAGGGAAGGGAGGGGCATGTCCATCTCCTAGGCATATAGAGTACCAACGTATGAAAAAACACAAGGTCTAATCGGACTATCATAAACTTTGGCTGCAATTGATGGGCAATCTTCTGTCTCTCCTTGAGAAAAGAAGATGGTTTGAATGGTTTCCTGCACATACAAAAAAGAGAAAAATCTTGTTAGAACAACGATCCACATGTACCGTGGAAAACAGATAGAAAAGAGAATAAGAGCAGTTTTCTATGCACAGATGAGGGAAACATTGTTCAGTCACAGGGATGGAGTGGTGTGAGAATGTGACAGAGTGTGTATATGAGAAAATGTGGGAGGGTGAGAGGGTGAGAGGATGAGAGGGTGAGAGGGCGCATGTGTAAAAGTGAAAGATTGTAAGGGTGCAAAATTGTAAAGAGGGTATATTTTGTAAAGAGTGTAAGTGTTTGGAAAGCATATGGATGTAGTAGTGTGAGAGTGTAGGAGTGTAAGATTGTAAGAGTGCAAGTGCGAGTGCAAGTGTGTGATTGAGTGCGTGTGTCAGTGGATGTTGGAGTGTGTGACTGATTGTGTGAGAGTGACAGTGATTGTGAGTGAGTGTGAGAGTGAATGTAAGCGTGAGTGTGTGTGTGTGTGAGAGCGAGAGAGAGGGAGGGAGGGAGAGGGGGGAGAGAGAGAGAGAGGGAGAGAGAGAGTATCTGTGTGTGTGTGTGTGTATGTGTGTGCGTGCACACATGTGTGTGTGTGTGTGTATGTGTGTGTGTGTATATGTTTGTGTGTGTGTGTGTATGTGCATGTGTGTGTGTGTGTGTGTGTGTGTGTATATGTGTGTGTGTGTGTGTGTGTGTGTGTATATGTGTGTGTGTGTGTGTGTGTGTGTGTATATGTGTGTGTGTGTGTGTGTGTGTGTGTATATGTGTGTGTGTGTGTGTGTGTGTGTGTATATGTGTGTGTGTGTGTGTGTGTGTGTGTATATGTGTGTGTGTGTGTGTGTGTGTGTGTATATGTGTGTGTGTGTGTGTGTGTGTGTGTATATGTGTGTGTGTGTGTGTGTGTGTGTGTATATGTGTGTGTGTGTGTGTGTGTGTGTGTATATGTGTGTGTGTGTGTGTGTGTGTGTGTATATGTGTGTGTGTGTGTGTGTGTGTGTGTATATGTGTGTGTGTGTGTGTGTGTGTGTGTGTGTGTGTGTGTGTGTGTGTGTGTGTGTGTGTGTGTGTGTGTGTGTGTGTGTGTGTGTGTGTGTAAGCATCTGCAAACGAGCTGCGAGTTGCGGGTAATACGCACTCGTTTGGTGGCGACGCGGGACCCTACCAAGTGCTTGGAACGTTGGCGGGAAAAAAATACTCGTGAACACTCGGGCATTATATAGCCTTTTATGAATTTTGCATGTTTGTCCGGAGTTTGCCATGGGAAAGGTGGTCCACTCGGGGGTGGGGGGGTTCGAATGGCCAATGATGCTCCTCCGTGAAGCGTGCACTTTATCTTTCGTCTTTTGGCACGTGTACCGGGCGAAGTGTTTAAAATGAGTTTGTAAAAAATTTGGTTTGCGATGGTTTTCCGAGGGTACCTTCTGCGACTGAAAGGCCTCTTCTCAGTGCGGATACGATCGATGCACGCAGACACGGATGCTGCCGCCGCCGCCGCAACTCCTACTCATGCTGCCGCTGCTATCAGTAGTTGCAAGGTCAAATGAACCCAAGGGACGAGTGACGCTCGGTGATGGCCGCTCTCCCCCCCCGCCGCGCCGCCAATGGATTCCACCGCCGACACTCGGGCACGAGAAGCCCGAATCGTGGTCGCGTAGTCGGCAAAGCCGAGTCACTACTTGTGTTTTTTTTTTTCAGTCCTCACCAACACTCTGAAAAGTTCACGCAAGAAGCAAAAAGACGGCCATTTTGTGTTTTGGACTAGCAAACCTAAAACATGTGGTTTTTCCTTTCGAACTCAAGATTTAGGGACCGCGTCTACGCGGGTGCCTCTATGGACGACTAGCCATGAGGTCATGACTCACGCCTCATGGCAGTGACGCAGGACACGGTCAAGAGTGATTAGTGTCCGAACACGAAAGGTTGCAGAAGTTGGGCTCACAACTACAGCAAGTTGTTTCACCCACACATGCTCCGACGGTTCTCAGATCCTTCACCATTTGAATCCGGCTCTCTTGCTCACAATGCTCAAAAAGATGTCACGGAGTAATGATAAGTTCAACATGTTTTATTTTCAATAGCCTTCAAACCTATGATTCAAGAAAAAAATTAATATTATCAGTCTCTCGAAAAATACTAACCACTATGTAACGAATAAGAGAAAAGTCCAGAGTGTGCGATATTCACAGTCCATCCACTTTCTCAATCAACAACAGGCAATGAGAACACTTGAAAAATCAGTATTATGATACCTTCATCACAGCTAGTATGTATTCTTAGGTCTCACCACACGAAAAGTGGACTATCTTGATTTATTGAAGAAGATTCTTTTCATTCACAAATATTTACATCAAAGCACACATGAATATCAATTCACATGAACGTGTGTTAATACTTGTGCTCATATGAGAGGATTTGATTGCTTATACCGTACTTGTCGTTGATTTTGTGGTCAAAAAACTACCCATGATGTTGTTTAGATTTCTTAGGCTCTGTAATCATTTTCATGATGTCAATAACAACCGATCTGGAGCATATGATATCATTCATTTCAAACTCACCCTCATTATTTTTCATGAGGGATGAGAGTAGATCGATATTGCAATCACTGTAGAAACTGACAAGCCATGTTCGTGATGTTCCTCGCCAAGCCGAGGAACATCAGCCATATTCGGAGCACTGCCGCCGAGTGCAAAATCACAGAACACCCAAAACACCACACAAAACTTTTCACATGTACCAAACGTGACATTCTTTCCGCTTCCCCTCTTACATTTACTCGTGACAAATCAATCCAGCAATGATTTTGTCTTTCAAAGAACCGCTCTGAAATAATCTACAATAACCACATGCATGAAAGTTAATGGAAAAAACGTATTACTGCCTGATTTTGCAGCATAATAAAACAATGGGAAATGTTTAAAAACACATCTCGATTCCCCTTCCACAATGGTTGAAAACTAGCTGCAATTTTGATTTTGAGGGAAAAAAAGGGCCAGTATGGAAGTCCAACTGTAGATACATTTGAAGTACACCGGTTTGGTTGGTCAATCGCCAACACCGTGCGTGAGGTCATTGTCTGTTGTGGACAACGTGCTCGCACACCACAGCACAAAGTTTTAAGGTAGAAAAAACAGCTACAGCGAAGATTATAACGTGCTCCACTTGAATTAGCATGATATTGTCTGTTTTACCACCACTCCAAAATGGTATGCAATATGGGCCCAGTTGTTCAAAACCGAGTTATAAAAAGAACACCCTCATGAAAAGGGGAGTGATTTTAGGGTATAATACGGTATTAGTGTGGCATACATGTTCATGTATAGGTTTGTTAATAATGTCATATGCATTTATGGTCGTGTACTGTTTTGTACATGAGCATGCATGCCTAGGATATAGTCGCCCTACCTCTGATAGTCTCACAACACTGTAGATGCTCATTTTTTGTGAATTGATGGCTTGCACAATGATACGACATCAGCAAGTTCTCCAACATTCAGATATTTCACAACAAAGAAAAATCTATTGTTCCCTTCCCTAAGATTACTTACAAGTGATGAATGTCAAAATCACATACCAAGTATAACCCTCCTGATAAGTCTCTTTTACATCCATTGCAGGCCATGACACCAAAGTATTCTGTCACCTCCTAAACCAAAAGAACTCATGAAAGAATGTGAGACAATGATAACCTCACAGGCCATAAGCAAGAATGTAGTATTTCACCACTTCGCGGTTGATGACCTGGCAATGTATGAGGAGGATCACAGCAAGGGAGCAGCGGAGGATGGTGGAGCAAAGTTGGTAAGTAATACAGGGAATGAGGAAGAAGAAGGCAAAGAAGATAACGGTAAGATGGATGACAATGTTGATGATGATCTCTTTCACGAGCACAGGTGGTCATATCAGGAGGAAGAGGAGCGGTTTTGAAGAGGGTAATCAAAATTGGAAGTAACTGTGGAGAGGATGGGCAATTGCACTTGCTTGCCGCCCATTGGGACCTTGTCTGCAAGTTGCTAGAGAAAATCATAGTCTTCTCATCCCTACATGTGTCACTAGCTTGACTCTTCACTGCTTCAAAGACTACAAGTACAATATTGCAAGAGATGTTCTTCTATGTCTTAAGCTCTCATGTTTAAAGTACCATGGGTGGAGAAAACTGATGTCAATGTAGCATAACATAGCAAAAAGGGTGAAATAGCCCAAATGTGTCACAAACTTCAAGTGTGCCCGCGATATCCCCACCATGCGGAAGAAAAGCAACAAGCCTCCCACCATGCAGAAGAGTAACCATCTGACTACCCCATTTTCCATGCTAGATTGCGAAATGTGCCACGGACCGAGCATAAAACAATATGCAATGGCACATCCGGCCAATCGACGATCAATAACATAAGTCACTAGTTTGAAGGCATCGAACGCCATTGATTTGCTTGGTGACACTCGTGTCATGCGTGATTGTGCCCTAACGCATCAACGACATCCGTTGCTTGCGGTCAACGACTTTTGTTGCTGACCGTCGATGCGCTGGGACACACTCAAATCATGCGCAAGAGGACCCCGTCGCATCGACGACCTGGGTTGCATGCGTTGAGCAACTTTCATCGTTGGCCGTCGATTTGTCGGAGCCCCTCTCATGTGACAACTCTGAAATCAGACAATCCTAGGAAGAAAAAGGGACCAGCTTGCAGAGTTTGAGCATCAAGACGGCAAGTTTAACAATGAAACCCAGTGAAGAACCCAACACATACTTCACGCCCATGTTTTTTTCCTAGCTGAGCCCGACTATCCCGGGCCCACTGTGTTCCTTTCAATGACCGTTTAGTCTCAAACCCCAAACAAGCTATAATGAATGTCCACCGAAGGTATCAAAAAAACAAGAACTGAGGGGCTTGTGATCTCTGCATGCCATGCAACGGCATTTTAGGACATCTCGTGATTTTTTTCCCTTTGACATCGTCGTATGCGTTGTTTTCAATGTGATGGTGTCATATGCATTTGTACATAACTCGTAGCATTGTCACATGAGCTATTTTCTTCCCAAATCTTGGTCTTAGTATTTTTGGGTTACTTAGTAACCATTGTCATCAAAACTTAGACAAAAATTAGAAACAATACTTTGGCATAGTTTCATGTTTTTACACGAGGTTGTGGATGTGTATGTGTGTGTGTGTGTGTGTGTGTGTGTGTGTGTGTGTGTGTGTGTGTGTGTATGTGTGTGTGTGTGTGTGT
>SZWC01001424.1:211030-222620 GCA_023375785.1 Penium margaritaceum | reverse complement strand
TGCTGGTGGCACTTGAGTTGTGTTGGTGATAGCATTGCTGGTGGCACTTGAGTTGTGTTGGTGATAGCATTGCTGGTGGCACTTGAGTTGTGTTGGTGATAGCATTGCTGGTGGCACTTGAGTTGTGTTGGTGACGTTGGTTAATAGTGTTGGTGTTGTTGTTACGTTTTGCCGAAGATACTCCTTTCTTTCTCAACCTTTTCATTTCTCAAGCTGTGAACCTGTCCATTGTACTCTCACCAAGAACTCTCCTCGTTTGCCACTTTTTCCTCCTGGACATGCCCACAACCATCACTTTCCCTCACATGTTGACTCTCTCCCTCTCTCCCTGTCCCTCTCTCCCTCTCGTTTTTCCTCCTCCAGGTTCAGTTCCGGCAAGTGTCAAGGCGGAGCTCCTACATGAGATTCAGTCTTTTCTGTTATCGTGATGTGTGTTGAGTGTAGAAAGAGGTTCGCATACGATTCAGTCACATCTGTTGTCGTGATGTCTACCGTGCTCGTACAGTTGCAAACCATCCAAGGCCATGCAAGGCATGCATGGCCTTGAATTGGTCGTTTCTGTTCATAAGTGTTGTGTCGTACATCACTCGCAAAACAATTGCAAAACCTTTAACAGAACTTGATTTCTTGCAATGAGCTGAGACCGCTGATTGTCACCAGGACAAAATGGTCCGGCTGATTGTTGCACCTTCTCTGTGTGGTTCGCAAACACAAGCAATACGTCTATCCTTTACCCTCGGTGATGTGTGCAGGGGAATCCTTGTTCCTTCTCTACTATCCCTTATAGTTCACCTTCTCCACCCATCTGAACATCTTCTCTGGAGTTGGGGCTTGAGGGCCATGCGGTCTTTGGCAGTGCGGACTAAGAAGGTGCATAGAAGCTTCCTAGCCACACTCCCGTTGATCAGGCGTCAGTGTCTAATCAGATGATGACGACAGTCACAAGTCGTGCACGTAACGGCAAGGGTTTGGCTAGGGGACACAAGGCAAAGTGTCTGAATGTTTCATAAGCGCTTGCAGAGAGATAACAAATGACAGGTTCATAGCATAAACACCTGTCGCGGTGCACAGCGGGTGTCGCACGCGGCGGTCCAAGAGCTGTCCTAAAACCGGCCCAAATCCACTGTTTTGGCCGTAACTCTGCGCACACATGTCAGAATGCTGCGCCGTCTGAACCTAGACGTGTAGACTCTCGAGCCGGACGCTACGACTGGTCACACGCACAAGTCCGGCATCAATATGTGGAAGGACAATGCAAAACATGCAAATCGGCCTCAAGAGCCTGTCCACCACGAAAACTCTAGCGTCTGCAGAAAAACTGCAGAGTACCCCAGCTTGCACCCGGGACGTCATGGCAGCCGCCTGGTGGCTGCTGGCGGGTGAATCCACCAACCATTAGTGCTCCGGCACCAGCTGGGTCCGCATCAGGGATCTGCACGAGCATGGACACGGCCGAGTGGTCACAGTAAGCTGTACAAACGGACGGAAACAGCTCACATCACAACACTCCCCCATGACCCTGTTGGGCTTGTGTCAGTACCACACGGTGACCTCTGGCCTCGTTGCACACTCTCCTCACTGACACAGGTGACTAACTGGAGAAAGGCAACCCCTGCTGGCTGCTACGCCATGGTGACATGACTGCACAGCGAGTCTCACAGCCGAGCATCAACCAGGCATCAAATCTCACATGTGACTGAGCGTGAAGACCACCTTCAGGCGACGACTTCATCGTGTGAAGGACCAGCAGTTGCAAGTACCGAGAAATGGAAGAACATGGCTTTCGGTCGTGTCATGTACTGTGCCAGCCGGGTTCATTTCCTGGCTTACTTTTGTGTGGTTGACACTTGCATGGCATGATTTGTGCTCAAAGGGGACAATGGGGTGTATGTGGTGTTCGAGCCCCAAGGAGGGGATAAGCCGAGAGCGAGATCGAGCTCGCCGCTCGCTCGCTCTCGGCTTGTCTCCCGTCACCCAAGACCTCGCACCTCTGTGACTCGTTTTTTCACTTACTCTTATGTTACTTCTAACTTCCACGACAACACCATTGCTCGCTTGGTGTCTTCCAAGCCTCACCTCAGCTGCTGCCTCCTTGTCTAACGCAGCAGCCTACTGGTATCAGAGCAGTTTGCGTGGAAGACGGGTAGCGGATCGATCTGCTGTCCACGTATCCTGGGTCAAACCCGCGACGGCCATTCTTGGCATCGCGCCTTCACCCCGCCATCACAACCCATCAGCATAACAGCAGCTGACTGCTGTGGCCTCAGCAGCAGCGAGTGACGGCATTCTGCCGTCGGGGCTCTTTGGTCTTCCCCTCCTCCTGCTGGTTGGGCTCCCCTCTATTCCTGGGTTGGGTGGGGTTGGAACAGGTTCCTACAGGTGTGCCCACGGCCTTCCCATATTTCCCACGCCCACTGGGGCGGGGGAAACGCTGCCAAAAAATTTTCGGCAGCGTGGGGGGGCCCGTCGCCGTCTCCTAGCGTTATTTGCAGCAGCTGCAACGTGAACAACGTCTCAGCTTAAGCAGCGCAGCAGCAGCAGCCTCGCAACATCCCTGTTGCAGTGGATCTAGCTCCTTAGCTCCGCAGCAGCATCCCAGCAGCAACACCTTATCAACAGCAGCTTCGCAGCAGCATTTTAGTAGCAGCGCAGCACTAGCTTAGCAGCAACTCGGCATCAGCTCAGCAAACAGCTCCGCGACAGCTTAGCAGCAGCTCAGCAGCAGATCAGTGGCTGCTCAGCAAACTCCTCAACAGCAGCTGAGTAGCACCTCAGCAGCTTCGCAGCAGCATCTTAGCAGCAGCGCAGCATCACCTTAGCAGCAACTCAGCAGCAGCTTAGCAAACAGCTCAGCAGCAGCTCAGCAGCATATTAGCAGCTGCTCAGCAAACTGCTTAGCAGCAGCGCAGCATCACCTCAGCAGCAGCTCGACAGCTGCGCGCAAACAGCCCAGCAGCAGCTCAGTAGCAGATCAGCAGCTGCTCAGCAAACATCTCAGCAGCAGCTCAGCAGCAGCTCAGTAACAGCACGGCAGCAACAGCAGCAGCTGCAGCAAATACCTGCACCACAGCAGCCGCATAACCAACGTGACAGGAGCAGCAAGCGGCGTTGTGGAGAATCTGCACTGCAACCTTGTAGCAGTCTCCGCACCACCGTCTGGTGGTGGTCGCCGTCACGCTGGCGCACTGGGAGGATCTCGGTGGCGACTCAGGGGAGAGCTCGGCACTACAACGCCCGGTAAGACCTCCCTCCCCTGGTGCCTCTGGGGGGATTCAGCAGCCGCACGACGCCGCTGCTGCATTGCCGCATTCAACTTGGCGTCAGGAAGCGCTAGAGTTTGCTCGCACCTTCACACGTACTGCGCCCGCCGTGATAGACGCGGCAGCTGCAGCTGCTGCCACCTTTGCCGCCGCAGCTAGAGCAGCACGTGCCCCTGCATCAACGTCAGCTGGCCGCACCGCCGAATCCTACACTGAGGCGGCCGTTGTAGCTGGACCGTTGGCTGCGGCAGCGGCTGACATTGGGACACAGCTAGCGGCAGCTGCATCATCTGTGGCCTCTGCAACAGCTTGTGCAGCTTCTGCCGTATCCGCTGCAGCTACGGCCATTCGCACCTCCACAGCCGTCGCTGTTGCAGCATCCGCATCAGCACCCTCTGATATCACCACACTCGTCACAGCGGCCGTCGTTGCAGCGGCGGTCCTTCCTACCGTTGGCGCCGCCTTCACCACAGGCTGCCTGGCACTGATTGTGCCGGTTGCATCTTGCGTCTCTGTGCTCTCCGCTGCAGCTGCTTCTATTGTCCCGCCTGTCCTTGCTCTTTTGCGCAACCCCTCACACTCCTCGTAAGGTCTCCTTGTCTGCATTTCCTTTCTCCTGTCCTCTGTCTCTCTCCTCTGCGGTGGCTTGTCTGTGTGATTTGGGTCGGGCTGTCTTGCAGCACATATTCATCGTGCCTAAGGCATTCCCAGTTTTCCCACGCCCACTGGGGCGGGGGAAACTCTGCCGAAATTTTCTCGGCAGGGCCCATTAGTCGTCACCATGCCTGGTGACGACGAGTCGGTCAAGGCAGACCTTCAGCGCCAGCTGGCCCTCGCTCGCGACGCTCAGCGTGATGCCGAAGAGCGTCTCAAAGTCGCGAATGACAACCGTGCCGCCTTCGCAGATGAGGTGGCTGCGCTTGTGCTCAAGCGGCTTCCTGCTGCCTCTGTTCTGCCCGCTGGCTCTTCTGCTGGCGCCGGTGCCGGTGTCTCTTCCACCCCACCTGCTAACTCTGCTGCCTCTAACCCTGCTGTCACCCCATCTACTGTATCTCCTGCCGCAGTCTCCCGCCAGCATGACTTCTTCTCCCAGCCCCCTGTCTTTTCTACTGGACTTGCTTTCTCTTCCTGGGAAACCCGGTTTAGTGCATGGGCCCAGGGAGAACGTCTTTGGGAATGCTACTTCCCTGCCACACCTTCCTTCACCCCTGTCGCTGACGAGTCTGCTCGCGCCGTCCGCACCCTCATTGCTGCTGCCCCTGAGACTCTCGTCGACGAGGTTGGCACCTACAATGCTAACCCCGCTGTTCAGCGTTTGGCTGACCCAGTCGGTGCGTACACTATGCTTCGTCGCCGCACGACAGTCACAGGTCAGGCGGCACAAAGTGCCCTCACCGTTCAGTTCAACACGCTCTTAATGCGAGCGGACAAGTCGGCCGACGCCTATTGGGCACGCGGGCTCAAGGTGCTTCGCGAGCTTGATAAGGCTGCACCAGGTCAGCTGTCAGCTGTGCACACCATGGTCAACGGGTTGATCCCCGAGCTGTCGGACCTTCTCTGCGATTTCAAGGCAGACGAGCTGCAGCGTCTTGCCTCCCAGCCTGTTCCACCCGATTCCCCTCCAGGCGTTGGTGCCCTCTGGGACTTTGTCGCTGATAGGCTCGCAGCGTGGTGGACGAGCCTCCAAAACAAGCGCCTTCATCGCACTGCAGTCGCAGGGGTGGCCGCCGTCTCCATTGCCGCCTCCACTTCTTCCTCCGCTGCTGCATCGTCTCGTGTTCCTGGTGAGGTGGTGTGCTGGAACTGTGGCTCCTCTGAGCACTCCGCTCGCAAGTGCCCTGCACCCCCTGACGACGTCCGCCTCGCACACGCCATGCGTGCCCATTGGGCGCGCACCAGCGGGCCCTCCTCTTCTTCTTCCGGTGTTAGCTCGAGCTCCAGCTCTACGTCATCTACTAGTTCCTCCCCAGCTCATGCCTACCCCACCGCCGGTGTCGCCGGCGTCCATCCGCCTGTCCTCTACCCTTGGGGCTGGCCACCGCCCTATGGAGCGCCCGCCTTCGCGGGCCCACCTTCCTCGGCCTACGTTCCTCCTTCGTGGTTCGCCTCTCCCTCGAGCGCGCCTGCTCCATCGTCTGCAGCCTCCATCGACAGCGAGCGCCAGCTAGAGCAGTCTCTCCTCCAGCGTCTTCACCTTCGTGATCAGGGAGGTGAGAGTGTGTCTTCGTTGGCCAGAGGTCTTGCCTGTCAGACTGACANAGTCCTTCGTGGGGACCCCCCCGGTCACGTCCTTGGGCTGCCATCCTCGTCTGTTCCGTGGGTCGAGCACTGGCAGTCTGTCGTTCTCCCTCTTTGTCTTGCTGCCTGTGCCTCATCCCCCCCCTCCGTCGGCACTGTTGCCACCTGTGGCGTCCTTCCCCATGTCCGTGTCTCTGGTGGCTTCTGGGTCCTTGACTCCGGAGCCACTCATCACATGACCTCTGTTCGGTCCGCTTTTGTCTCCTTGGGTCCTGTCGGCTCTGTTCGCTTTGTGCGCACTGGTTCCGGCCAGCTCCTTCCCGTCCAAGGCGTTGGTGTTGTCCGTTTCGTCGGTCCCAGTGGTGTGCTATTTCTGCCTGACGTTCTGTTCGTGCCTTCGTTGGAACTCAGCCTGCTGTCAGTGCCGTCGCTCGACGATCAGGGCATGGATTTCTCCGCTAGTCAGGGCGTGGGCACTGTCAGTCTTCGCTCTTCTGGTCGCGTCGTCTTGCGGGGGGTTAAGTGTGCCACGCTGTACCGTGTTCCCCTTCATGCCCCCTCTGCACCCGCTGTTGGCTTGTCCCCTTCCACCTTCCCTGCGCCATGCCCCTCTGACTGCCTGGACTGTGCCCAAGGCAAGATGCATCGTTCACCCTTTGCCTCTTCGGACTCCCAGTCCGCTCATCCTCTCGATCTTGTTCATGCGACGTCATGGGGCCTCTTCCCCATGACTTTCTTGGGGGGGCCGGGCGTTACGTCCTGTGCCTCACTGACGATTTTTCCCGTTTCCGTTGGATCTTCGCTCTTCGTCAGAAGAGTGATGTTGCTTTTGTCCTCGCGTCGTGGCTTGTTCAGGCTGAACGTGCATGTCAGCGTTCACTGCGCGTCTTTCGCAGTGATCGTGGCGGTGAGTTCCTTGGACCCACCGCCCACTTTCTTGAGTCCCAAGGGGTGTGTCTGGAGACCTCGGCTCCCTACACACCCCAGCAAAACGGAGTTTCTGAGCGTTGGAATCGGACCCTTGCCGATGGTGTCCGCACACTTCTGTCTGAGTCTGGGCTCTCCCCTCTCTTTGCCTTTGAGGCCATGAGCTATATGACCTGGGTGTGGAATCGCGTCNGTACGGCTCCCGTGCTGACCTCCGTCTGGCTCGCGTCTGGGGTAGCATTGCGTCTGTCTGGCTCCCAGAGGATCTCCGCGACGGGAAACTCTCCCCGCGTGGACGTCTCTGCCCCTTCTTGGGCGTTTCCTCCCAGTCGAAAGCCTGGCGCTTCTGGGACTCAGAGCGTCAGCGCGTCGTTGAGTCCCGGGATGCCTTGTTCTTCGAGTCCGTGTTTCTCTGTGACCTCGATCGTCACTCGTCTGCTGCCTCCCTGCTTCCGCTGTCTCGGTTGCGGGGGGAGGTCGGCCCTGCAGTCCCGTCTGCCCCTACCGTCCCTGCTGCTGTCACGTCTCAGTAGCCTTCACCCTCGGAGCGTTCTCCAACGGCCGGCACTGTGACTCCACCATCCTCTGACGCCCCCCCATCGGTGTCGTCTAGCTCGCTTGGAGCTCCGTCATCCCCTGTGGTGTCCTCATCTGAGTCCTCATCTGCTGAGTCCATCTCTCCCGCACCTTCTGCTACATCCCCATCCAGTCCACTCACTCCAGTCATGCCTAGTCCACCCAGTGCTCCCCCACGCCCTGCCCCCATCGAACCTTTTGTTCGTGGCGGACGTCTGCGTGTGCTTCCCTCTCGCTCCTCTAGTGCTGCAGCGCCCTCTGCTCCACCTTCGCAGACCTCGTCTGGACAGTCCCCAGCGCTGCCTACTGGTATGAACGCCCTGGGCCTAGCCACAGGAGTTGTGCATCCCAGCTCTGTCCTTGGGTACACACTGCTCACGTCCGAGCATGAGCGTGCGCTCGAGGCCGCCATCCTTGGGAGCATTGCCGAGTGCAATGCAACTGTTGTCGCCCTGCCTGACCCGACCACTGTTCGNGCTGAGAGCCCTGGATGACCACGCCGTATACGAGCTGGTCGATCTCCCACCAGGCCGCAAGGCGATCGATGCCCGCTGGGTCTTCCGTCGTAAGTACAAGCCTAACGGCGAGCTCGACAAGTACAAGGCCCGACTTACAGCAAAGGGATTTTCTCAAGTCCCCGGCGTTGACTTTGACGAGACTTTTACTCCCGTCGGACGCTACACCACAGCTCGAGCCCTCCTGAGCCTTGTCGCACATCACGACTGGGAGCTCGAGCAGATGGATGTAAACAATGCCTTTCTGCACGGTCGGCTGGATGAAGAGATTTACATGGTGCAGCCTCCAGGGTTCTCTGACGGCACCAATCGAGTTTGGAGACTGAGAAAGGCCCTCTATGGCCTCAAGCAGTCACCACGGTGCTGGAACCAGGAGATCACCTCCACCCTGGAGAAGGGGGGATATCGCCGGAGCACGGTGGATCCCTCCCTCTTTGTCACTCCACGGTCGGCTCCCTTTGTTGCCATCCTCGTGTACGTCGATGACCTGCTTATTGCGTCCACGAGTCGCGAAGCTGTGTCAACTGTGAAGTCCCTGCTGCAGTCCGCGTACAAGATGAAAGACTTGGGTCCGGCTCGGGTGTTTCTTGGCATGGAGCTTGAGCGTGACCGCGCTTGTCGCGTTCTGCACGTCCACCAGGCCGCGTACGTCAGGAGCCTGGGGGAGCGCTTTGCTTCCCTGCTTGAGTCTGTCCCCACTGCCTCAACACCGATGACGCCCGCCGGGCAGAGGTTGTTGAAAACTCTGGACGTGTCAAAACTGGGGGAGACGGTGGACGTGACCGACTACCTGCGAGTCATAGGGTCTCTCATGTACCTTGCCACCACCACCAGAGCAGACGTAGCCTTTGCTGTCAACTTCATTGCGTAGTTCTCACAGTCACCACGTGCACGGCACATGGAAGCAGCACTACGTGTTATGCGGTATGCGCTCTCCACTGCCCGCGTCGATCTGTGTTACCGGGCGCAGCCGTCAGTGGTCGTTGATGGGTACACTGACAGTGACTGGGCACATGACACGGATGTACGCAGTCGCATTGGCTATGTCTTCCTAGTCAGTGGGACTGCGATCTCCTGGAAAAGTGGCAAGCAAGGTTGTGTTACACGCAGCTCCAGTGAGGCAGAGTATGTTGCCCTTGGTGCTGGAACCTGTGAAAGTGTCTGGTTGTGTCGTTTGTTGCAGCAATTGCGTGTTCCCATTCACTGCATCACCTTGCGTTGCGACAACCAAAGCACAAAGGCTATTGCTGAGCATGATGGCATGCATCACACTCGCACAAAGCATATCAATGTGGAACATCATTTTGTGCGTGAGCGTGTGGCTGCAGGCGATGTTCAGATTGTGTGGGTTGACACCCGACAGCAACGTGCAGACTTCCTCACAAAGGCACTTAGCAGCAATGTCTTCAAGGCAGCAATTCACGCTATTGGTCTGTTGTGTCCTCGTAATCCTCCTGGTTGACCTGTTGTGCCAGTGCCTGTGTACAGTCTTGCGTCGTGTCACTTCTCGTGACGTCGGTGTAGTGCCTGTTGTGCCATTGTGCAAGTCGGCCGTGGGTCATGGGGGAGTGTTGGGCTTGTGTCAGTACCACACGGTGACCTCTGGCCTCGTTGCACACTCTCCTCACTGACACAGGTGACTAACTGGAGAAAGGCAACCCCTGCTGGCTGCTACGCCATGGTGACATGACTGCACAGCGAGTCTCACAGCCGGGCATCAACCAGGCATCAAATCTCACATGTGACTGAGCGTGAAGACCACCTTCAGGCGACGACTTCATCGTGTGAAGGACCAGCAGTTGCAAGTACCGAGAAATGGAAGAACATGGCTTTCGGTCGTGTCATGTACTGTGCCAGCCGGGTTCATTTCCTGGCTTACTTTTGTGTGGTTGACACTTGCATGGCATGATTTGTGCTCAAAGGGGACAATGGGGTGTATGTGGTGTTCGAGCCCCAAGGAGGGGATAAGCCGAGAGCGAGNCATGACTGCACAGCGAGTCTCACAGCCGGGCATCAACCAGGCATCAAATCTCACATGTGACTGAGCGTGAAGACCACCTTCAGGCGACGACTTCATCGTGTGAAGGACCAGCAGTTGCAAGTACCGAGAAATGGAAGAACATGGCTTTCGGTCGTGTCATGTACTGTGCCAGCCGGGTTCATTTCCTGGCTTACTTTTGTGTGGTTGACACTTGCATGGCATGATTTGTGCTCAAAGGGGACAATGGGGTGTATGTGGTGTTCGAGCCCCAAGGAGGGGATAAGCCAAGAGCGAGATCGAGCTCGCCGCTCGCTCGCTCTCGGCTTGTCTCCCGTCACCCAAGACCTCGCACCTCTGTGACTCGTTTTTTCACTTACTCTTACGTTACTTCTAACTTCCACGACAACACCATTGCTCGCTTGGTGTCTTCCAAGCCTCACCTCAGCTGCTGCCTCCTTGTCTAACGCAGCAGCCTACAGACCCGATGGTACGCATGTCCATACGCGTGCAGAACTGACACATGTGCACAACTAGATGTACAACAGTCCATGCTCACACACCCCACTCTCAGCCACTCTCAGGCAAGGGGCGTAGCCCGACAGAACGAATGGCCACCATGAACTTTCCAAGCGCAAGCGCCTTGGTCAAGAAGTCAGCCCGCTGCATGTCCGTGCCGACCCAGATGACAGAGATCACCTGTCGCTCCAGAAGATCACGCACAAAGTGATGCTCAACAACAATGTGTTTCGTGCATGCATGAAACACACCAGAGTTGTCTGCGATGGCAAGAGCACTCTGGTTGTCACAACGTAGAACAATGCAGGGCACAGACTGACGCAACTCACGAAACAGACGCTGCAGCCACATCGCCTCAGTAGCCCCAGCCCCCAGAGCAACATACTTAGCCTCTGATGAGCTACGTGCGATACAGCCCTGCTTGCCACTGCGCCATGACACAGCGGTCCCACCCAGCAGGAATACGTAGCCTGTCCGGCTGCGCCCATCAGGACTCCACGCCCAGTCGCTGTCTATGTAGCCGTCGACTACTACCGGACACTGCCGTCGAAAGCAGAGTCCGAGGTACGGTGTGGACACCACGTACCGCACCCCTCGCACAACAGCATGAAGGGCTCTCGTCGGAGGACACTATGAAAACTGTGCAAGGAGGTTGACGGCAAAGGTAATGTCGGGTCGTGTGGTAGTGGCCAAGTACATCAAGGAGCCGATCAGGCGCAAGTACAGGGTCACGTCCACTGTCTCCCCCAGGTCTGTGGGATCATCCACCTTCAGAGCATCCTGCCCGTCAGGTGTGATGGGGGTGGAGGCTGTAGGAACTGCACCCAAGAGGTCAGCAAACCGCTCCCCCACAACATGGGCGTAACGTGCCTGGTGTAACAAGAGTGTCCGTCGCTGGCGATCACACACGATCTCCATCCCGAGAAACACAACTGCAGAACCAAGGTCCTTCATCCTGTAGGCAGCCTGGAGAACTGCCTTGGCCTCCTTCACGGCCCCCATAGAAGGAGACGCAATCAGGAGGTCGTCCACGTAGACCAGGATGGCAGTGAAGCTATCAGCTGTCCGTCTGAAAAAGAGGGATAGGTCAGCGTCATTCTGTATGTAACCGGCACGTGTCAGTGTACCATTGATCTCCAAGTTCCAGCACCTGGGTGACTGTTTCAGGCCGTACAAGGCCTTGCGCAAGCGCCAGACCTTGTCACCGACCTCGAACCCAGGTGGCTGGACCATGTAGATCTCCTCCTTTAAGGTGCCATGGAGGAACGCGTTGTTCACGTCCATCTGGTGCAGCTCCTAGTCGTGGTGAGCAACAACCCCGAACAGAGCGCGAGCCGTGGTCATGCGGCCAACCGATGGAAAGGTGTCAGTGAAATCCACTCCCTCAACCTGCGAGAACCCCTTGGCCGTCAACCGAGCCTTGTAGCGATCCAGTGTGCCATCAGGCTTCACCTTCTTGCGAAAGACCCACTTGGCCTGTACAGCCCTCCGCCTAGGCGGGAGGTCGACAAGCTCATAGACACCGTGCTCACGGATGGCTCTCAGCTCATCCTCACAAGCAGCACGCCACAGGTCTG
>SZWC01001424.1:106453-189243 GCA_023375785.1 Penium margaritaceum | reverse complement strand
CCTCCTCCCCCCACACCCACTTGCTCACTCGCTCGCTCAGCGAGCGAGCAAGCGAGCGAGCGTGCATGGGAGGGAGGGCCGGACAAGCCGGACACCCCCCCCCTCCTTATTTTCTCCGTTAGCCCACCTTAGGGACAATCAAGAAAAAGGGGGCAACGAGTAACAAAAAAACGGAAAGGGGTACGCGTGGAAGCGAGTGAAAAGAAAGGAGAAGAAAAACAAAAGAATAGGGTGAGGGCTTCAGGCGAGCAGAGGGAGAACTAGAAAAAAAAAAGAGGGTGGAGGGTGAGGGCAAAAGAAAAAAAAACAGAAACACAAAAGGGGGCCTAAAGGCTAGAGAATAACGACAAAGAAAGGATAATCTTCCAACTACCACCACTGCGGCAGTAGCAGCTTCATAGCCGCAATAGCAGCATCAGACAGTGGAGTGTCGACAACTACATAGTGCGGCCGCTGCGCGAGAGCTTGCAGTTTTGCCTTCTCAGCCGACAGCGGACTATCGTCGACGGCGATCTCCGCTTTGAGATGCGTCCTGGACCGGCGTCTTCCTGGGGCCCGTGGATTGGTGCGCGCACTTCACCCCGTAGGATCGACGACGAATTCAAGTCTTACCATCTCTGAGGGCTGGGTCATCTACCGTTTGGAGCAGCGGCCACACCTGCAGCCGCCACCCCTTCTCGTCTTGGAGGAGCCTTTGCTCTATTAGTGGCAGCAGCATTAGTGGCCGCAGTTAGTTAGATTGCAGTCTCCGAGCGTGCTGTGGTGGTGCAACTCGTCCCGTCTGGTCACGTTTGCTGACCCAGACGTCGTAACCTCCATGAGTGATAGTACCTACTGGCCTCATTCTCTCCCGTGGCTTGGTGTTTCCCACCAGGAGTAGGTGCCCTCGGTACCTATCTATCGTCCAGCGCACGAGATGAGTGCGCGGACATCTGAGCAGGCGCCCTGCGCGTTCGCCTATTACTACTGCGGTGATGGACGTCATGGTTGGCGTCGCTGTTGGACACGCCCTCCCGGCTGGCATCCACCTTGGCTACAGCCTCGGCCGAGCCTGCGTCCTCCACAGCATACAGATTTGCCGACGTTGGTAGATCCCCTAGTTGGACCTCTGGCGAGCATATTCGCTGAGATCCACAGCCTCCGGCAGACGGTGCAGCGGCTTTGTGACCTCGTCGTCACTGAGCGTGCTTCTGCTACTCGTTTGTCGACGACTTCTTCGATCACATCTCCTCCATCCTCTCCTCCTTCCTCATCCGGTGGTGTACCTTCAGCTCCACCTGCTAGCGAGTCCCAGGTTGCCACCATCCTTTCGATCCTCCACTCTTCTACGACCACAACGCCATCTCGCGGTGAGTCCTCATACAGTCGTTCCAGTCGAGTGACTCCACGACGTCGGCGTCAGCGCTCTGCACGATGTGCTTGCGCCGGTTTTGATACATCCTCTACCTCCTCGGCCTCCGTTGCTATACCTGTCAAGGGGGAGTGTGGTCACCGTGCATTACCTGACGTGACCGTAGCGACAGGATCCGCACTCGCACCGGGCGGTGCTGCCCGAGCGTCGGCTCAAGCAGACTCAGATGATACGGTAACAGTACATGGCGTGGAGTCTGACCCCGACATGGCGTTCATGGTGGAGAGTTGCCTTTCATCATCCATGTTGGATCCAGATCTTCCAGAGGAGCAGGTGACATCACGCGGAGCGTAGGCACGACGTCCTTGGGCGGTGCCACTTGCGGCTCCGACCGGTGGAGGCCCAACGGCGACACAGGAGTCCCGTATGGATCGGGGTGTGTCAACCAGAATTTTGGGAGAGTGTGTGCAGCAGGCTCACAGCAGTCCGGCGGAGGTTGCAGGGCTTGAGACATGTATGTCATCGAGTTCGACTTCTACGCTAGGGCAGGAGCCGGACGTTCTACAGCAGTAGGTTGCACCAGGAGGAGTGTAGGTGACCACATGGGCGGTGCTTCTCGCGACTCCGACCGGTGGCGGCCAGGCGGTGGCACAGGAGTATTGTGCGGATCAGGATGCCCCACACGGATCTCCAAAGGCGTTGGTGCACGAGATTCACACCAGTACGACGGCATTCGTAGTGCATGAGCAGAGTCGGCAGGTTGGCCTTTTGGAGGTTGAGGCATTCTTGAGAGCAGCAGTTCTGAGAGGTGTCATTGGGACATGTGCTGCAGCAGACTCAGCAGGCTTCACCGTGTCATCTGAGCTACCTGAGCACCAGCTTCATCGTGAGGAGTCACCCATGTTCCTTGAGTCTACGTCCCGTGCACAGGACGGAGCACCGACACACATGACGGAGTGAGATGGTGATCTTCACTCTTTTATTGAGCAGGTGGCAACGGCCAGCCTTCCCGGCGAGACAGTGCGTGAGCGCCAGCTACGCTTGTTGGTCGCCTTGACGGGCATTGTCGAGCCGGAGCCCTGCACACTTGTGTCCATTACGGCGACAGTCGAGGATACTGGAGCAGATTCATACATGCACCTCACCTCATCAGCAGGAGCTGAGTTCTGCCCCCTCGGTTTCACCTGTTGATGATCCTACCGATCACATCGACGCCGAGAGTGGCAGTACCTGCATGGACGACATTTTTACATGCTCTATGGACTCTAACGACTCCTCCTTCTCCTTCTCTCTCGGCATGCGACTACTCACTCCTCGCATGATAGACACGAGCTGTGATGTGGATGCGACACCTGCAGCTGCATCCGATGTTCCAGCGTCTCAGCACATTGCGAGCTTGGTTGACCTTCAGGAGGATGTAGAAGCATCAGTTCCATCATCTTTAGCAGCAGAGATGCAGATGGTGCTGTACTCACGAGTTGTGCACTCTGCATGTGCAGCATCCAGTGAGGCAGAGTTTATCCTACACCAGGTCGACATGGGCCACCTCGACAGGTCCGAGATAGATTATGCTGATCTGCAGGAGCGTGTAGTCATGCTACAACGAGAGATGATGGCAGCACGTGAGCGATTCTCAGAGGAGGCAAGCATCACTGCTATCGGTAGGATCCTTCCGCTAGCAGCATCTGGCACATCCATACTCAGGGAGGATCTTGTACCAGCTCCGAGCATGACGTCCGTTGAAGACACTGTCACAGGATAGGTGAGCCTGTCTTTGGCTTCCGCCATCCTGGCTCCTGTCGACCCCATCATCGCTCCTCCTTCTTCTTCTGCTACCGTCACGCACCTTCATCCACCCGACTCACCTGCCCCATCGTCATCTTCATCCATGAGTGGTGATCCGGTTCGTCGCTCCAGCTCTCCTCTTCCGGCGGTGTACTCCTGTGCCTCAGGGTGCTCTATCTCGCCTCGGAGGCCAGCTCCGCCACTTCATCCACGCTTGTGTGCTGCTCGCCCATTCCCTTTCCTCTGTCGTACACAGATGTATCGCGGTAGAGCAGAGAGAGGAGAGATTGTGAGTTGGGACCCTTCGCAGTCACGCGAGGACTGGTATACCCCAGGTGATGCAGCTACAACGTGAGGAGTCGTAGCCGGAGACACCACCTCGTCTTTGAGGGAGGGAGTCGACTCGCACGTTACAGGAGGAGCTATCTCTACATGTTGGACACACCACATGACTCATCGCCTAGGATCTGTTTAGCTACGACATCAGCATCTCCATCGAGGACATTGCTGCCAGGTTCATCTGCCCAGGGGGGGTGTTGTGTGGACCTCGACCTGACGCGGCGTCATGGGAGATGCATGGCGAGGTCCATGCTCTGTTGTGAGCATCTACAGCATCCCGCATGTGGCTCATGCTACATGCCTGCACATCTGCATGTAGATGGTAGTACCTTGTTGGTTGAGACCCGGACACTTGGTGCGTTGTACCAGTGTCACAAGGAGACCATGTGATCGTGTGTCTTGGTGTGTGGCTATACTGTGTGTGGCAAGTGCATGCGAGATGTTGGTCAAGACCCGGACACGTGGTGCGTTGCATCCGTGTTACGAGGAGATCCTCCCATGATCCTATGTTTGGATGATGATACTATTGTGTTCGATTGCTCGTAGCGGTCGAGACCCGGGCCCTGGTACCGCCAGTGTCACGAGGAGACCATCTTGTCCTCTGACATGTGTATGATGTGCATTACACTGGTTTGTGTGCGTGTGCATCACTCCTCTCATGGTCGAGACCCAGAAACTTGGTGGGTTGTGCTAGTGTCCAGGGAGACCCTAGATGGATAGCATATGTGTGTGTGTGTGTGTGTGAGTTCACTCATGCATGTTATGGATTGCCATACATTGTTGTTCCATGCCTTCGTTCATTCATTCTTGCGTGGACGGCTATGTCAGCCAGGGGGAGTGTTGGTTTGTGTGGCTTCCACCCGTCACGACCACCATCGCTAGTTTACTGATGTACCCACATTTGGGGTATATGGTAGAGGAGGGCGGGACGACACGACGGGCCTCCGGACTGCACCGAGACTTCTCCAGCACCTACGACAGCGCCGGCGAGACGCGGTCGATGCGTTCTGGTAGCCCTGTGGGCTTGTCGGGAGCTAGGAGAGTTTTCTCGGTGGGTTGAGACCTGCACACCCGGTGGACTATACCGATGCGACGAGGAGACCCGATGGCTGTACTAGCGCTTCCGATGCTCGGAAAGCCGTGTGTGATGTCTGGACGTTGATTCGGAGATTTTCTGGCACTGCTCCTATTTTCTTGGTGGTCGAGACCCGGGCACTCGGAGAGCTGCTCCGGTGCCTCAAGGAGACCACCGTTATTGTTATCGTGGTGTACGCAATGTGTTCTCCCCGCTGACTCGTTTGGGCTCAACGGGGGTGACAGGGCCCGGTGCGGCTGGCTGCCGGTGCCCCTACTTAAGCCCGCTAGGGGCTCATTTGTACTCTCTCCTTGTTCTTTATATTCAACGTTCCAGAATTAGCCAAATTCTTGCCGTCTTGCATCGCACTCACACACAGAGCTCATGTTCGTTTTTGCATGGGCCTGCATGCCCTAAAAAATATTTCCAATTGCATCAGCTACGGCGACAAAAGCAGTAGTAGTAGGAGTAGCAGCAACAACTACAGTAGTTGCAGCCACCGTACCTGCTGTTAAGGGGCCTCGCAACCCCTCCCCCGGCGCCCTCTTGAGTCCTGTCAAGCCACTCAGAGGGCCCCCTCGGAGGGGTCGCATCGAGCCTCTCAAAGGGCTCCTCCTGAGGGCTCCCTTAGAGGGGCTCTGTCAAGCCCCCAACGAGGGGCTCCTCGGAGGGTCCCATCCGCCCCTCAGCCCCGTCGGCCCCGTCGGCCAACCGACGAAGGGGCCGCCTCGGAGGGGCGGATTGCCTACCCTCCCTCCGTCTACCCTCGCTCGCTCACTCGCTAACTCGCTCGCTCACTCGCTAACTCGCTCGCTCACCAAGCGAGCGAGCAAGGAGCGAGGGGGCCCGAACTGACATGCCCCCCATCCCTCCTTTTCTTTTCTTATCCTCCCCCCAGCTTTGACCTGCCCCCTTTCCATGGGGTGATCCTGAAAAGGGTGACGGGCAAACCCGGGGTGAGCAGTGAAACCCACACAAAGAAAGGGGAAAAAGAAAATTTTCAGTGGCAGAGAAACAATACAAGATAGAATTCATCCACTAAAACAAATCATAAACACCTGCCACCTGGAGTACCTATCGGAAAGTAGCTGGGGCTGTAAAGTAGCCCGACCTCTCACCAGCAACCACAAAAGGAACCATTATAGTAGCCGCCGTAGCAGCACCTATCACAGCAACAGCCTGAGAAGCAGCAACAGTAGCTTTCGTTGCAGAAGCAGCAGTGTTGGTGGAGTGGCAACGTCTACATAGCGAGGAGCAGATGTAGCAGCCTTGTCGTCTCGCCCTCCTTGTAGTCGGCGGATTGTCTTTGACGACGACTTCTGTTTCGAGACACTTCGTGGACCGGCGTCTCTTTAGGGCCCGTCGACTAGAAACCACACTTCGCTCCATTGCATCAACGGCGTATTCGAGTTTGTCCATCTCCGAGGACTGGGTCGTCTCCCGCTTGGAGTAGGAACCGCACCTGCAGTCGCCACAACTTCTGTTCTTGGAGCAATTGCTCACTCCGGTAGTGACATCAGTAGTTGTGGCCGCAGCTGGTCACTCCCTTCTCTAGGCGTGCTGTGGCAGTGCAACTCATCTCTTCGGGTCGCGCTTGCTCACCCCGACACCGTGACCTGTCGGAGTGACGGTGTCTACCAGTTTCATCCTATCACGATGCTTGGTGGTTTACCATCGAGAGCAGGTGCTCTCCACACCCCCCATTCATAGGCGCGCGAGATGAGTGTGCAGTTATGGGAGCAGACGTCCTCTGCGTTTGCATGCTAGTACTGTGGTGATGGACGTCGCAGTTGGCGTCGATGCTAGACACACCCTCAAGGGTGGCATCCACAGTGGCTTCGGCCTCGTTCGAGCATGCGTCCTCCATTGCATGCGGATCTGCCGGAGTTGGCAGATCCCCTCGCTGGACCTGTGGCGACCATATTCGCTGAGATCCAGGGCTTGAAGCGGATGGTGCAAGAGCTTTGTGACCTTGCTATCACTAAGCGTGCTTCTGCTACTAGCTTGTGGAGCCACAGAAACATTGGTTACATCCACACTCTTCTCTTTGTTTCGAAGAGTTTGTTTTCCTGTCTTGATCACAAACAAGTGATCCCAGTCACAGTTCTTGTCTTAATGCTTTTTTTGTAGCTATTCTTTTCTGGCATTTTCAAAATGTATGCGCCCCATTCTCGTTCACAACGTTCGGTCTCTTTGTGCCTCACTCTTGAAAGGTCTCGATGTCAGCCTCATGCGTCAGACATCAATGACAAATGCGTCACGAAACTTGAGGATCAGGGCATAAGGAGTCCAATGCAATCACGAAGAGTTGACACCAGAGGCATGCACACTTTTTCATTCTGAGAATCATTTGTACCAAAAATCATCCTATGCAAGGGTAGATCGTCAAGGTAGCCATAGACAAACTCAGATGCTTCTGGTCTCCCTCTAGGGGACCTTCCTCACTTACGCCAGTCTTCATGATGCTGCTTCAAGCCCATAGCATTGTTGTTGTATGGGAATGTACAGACACTGATGGTGACCCCCGGCCTCTGTTCATGCACACGCAGGTAGGTGAGTGTGTTGATGACGCAACGTACCATGGGAGACGGTTCTCGAGAGGCCAGCCTTATGACTACCATCGCCAAATGAAGGGGGCTAGCGCGTTGGAGGAATCATGAGTGGAGGAATTTTTAAACATTGCCTGCTGTGTGGCTTTGGGTTTGAGACTACAATTATGCAATACCAGGATTTAACTCATAGGTAGGACTTTGGCTAAAGCACGTGGATTCAATTGAAGGAAAATGGGTTGTGACCATACACAAGCAAGGCATAGAGAAAATGTAAGGCTCATGATTGAGCCCTCCTTGGGGAGCGACAATAAAGCTTCTCAAGAGCTTTCCCCTCGTTGGACATTAACTCTTGTTGCTTGCTGAACTTGTGACTGATGTTCTTCGCTTCTTGCGATCCATGCTTCCACTCTTTGACTGAATTCCATGCATGTCCATCCCCTTGTCCCTCAACTATCATAGGAAGAAGTGTGTTTGAGAGAGAGGCAAGTTGCAGTCCCCACAAGCATGGCCTGCCAGGGCATGCGTCGTTGTCACACCCGTAGCAAATGTACTTGGTGGAGTGTCCATAGCGCCTTCCCCATCACTCTCTTGCACTCAGCCCATACATCCACATTGCGCCCAACTTCCGCAAGGAACTCAATCTGAATCGCGCTGAAATCGATCTGTTTGGCGCTGAACTCAAGGGCAGCCCCTTCCTGCTCACAGCTTCCAGGCAGCACGGAAGGGTTGTACTTTGCATGTGGCTGCTCAGGCACGATTTGATTGGGCAAAGCAATCAGCTATGACAGCCCCTCTAACGGTAGGCGCTGCAATGGAATTGGCTCGATATCCAAACTCAGCTACTGCCAAAACTTGATGCAGCAAGTGTCCACTCCTAAAACGGTTTCCTTAGGACTGCTCGATGATCCTTGTGTTGACATTGTGTGCCCCTTGCCATGAGTGCCGTGGTTGGTATTCCCTGGTTTGACCACTAGGAAGTAGTTGAACACCTGATCTGGTTTCAGATTTGGATTCCTTGGAATAGCCCGAAGTTCAGGTTATTGATGGGTGGAATCTTGTATCCGTCATGGGTGACAAGATGCTCCACCAATGGTGATCCGGGTTCAACTCCCACAGGCTCCAAATGCACCAAGGCCACAAATGAGATAGCCAGGGAGACTTCCATAACCAGGATGAACTCCTCCTTGACTTCATGGCCAAAAAAGGGCGCTTTGACAGGTCACAGTCTAAGCACCTCCCCAAGCCTAACGAGCAAGACAAAGTGGGCCATATAAAGGGATCTTCTGCTCCAAATGAGTTGTGCTTGGATGCGTTGTAAGGCTAATATCACATGCTACAAGGATCTGATATAGTCCTACTATGCTCAGGAAAACAACATGTTTCGATTCAGATCTCCTAAATGCGAAGGGTTTCTCTCCACTCCTAGTCTGTGATCCTTGAGCTCCACACTCTTCACTGTTGGTGTCCATGTGCCTAGAAAGATCCTAGCTCTACCATTTTCATGCTACCACCATGTGCCATGACAGTGACTGAGCAAGAGAGCATCAGTGTCGTCGAATTATGACGAATATGGCTTCCCCTTGTGGAGATGACAGTTTGAGGTCTAGCTTGATGACAAGGGCTTGCTTCAGCTGATCAAGGGTGACAAAATTGTTCCTCTCAAAATCATAACATCGGAGGAAGTGGACATGTACAACGAGCACAACAGGAAGGCTCTTTCCTTCTTGGTGGTAGCCCTAGGTCTGACACAATGCACACTCACTCAAGGATGCACGGAGGCTCCAGAGGCTTGGAAGAAACTGTGCTCCATCTTTCAGTCTAGCAACCTCACTAACCAGCTCTTTGCCTTCAAGAGGCTCGTCACCCTCCGAGCCAAAGAAGGCAACAAAATCATGGAGATCCTGCAGTAGATCAAGTCCCTTACTACCGAGTGCGTAGCCACCACGTGGAAGGCCAACCCTCAGATGTAAGTCATGATCCTCCTCCTGGCCTTACTAGAATGTTGGAGTCCCATGATCACCGTCTTTGGCAGCTTGTCTGTTGATGAATTGAAGTACCCAAAGATGGCTGAGGATGTCCGCAATGAATGGATGCGATGTGGTTGGAGAGATAGTGGAGCAACGTTGACTTGCGTTCATGCCGTTTGCCTTCAAGGTGGAGTGGGAGGTAAGGCTGCACACCGAATCCGGTTCACGAATCTGAAGCTGGATTCGGATTCGAGAGTCCGAATCCACTGCTGGATCTGGATTCACGAATCCGAATCCAAGATTCGCGAATCCTTGTGGATTCACGAATCTTGGCGAATCCTTAGTTGTGGTCTTAGTCTTGACTGTAGCCAAGACAATACATGGCTGCTTGGGAAAAAAAAGGTGACATCTGGTTCACCTCCTGTTTTTGGCATGTGCGATGTGGCAGTGTCCCGATTGCTACTGAAGGCAAGCCTGCCAGTGAGGTCGGACTCCTGATTCGCTCGACGGCAGGCTTTGATGACCTGGCTTGTCAGAAGGACGCCAGTCAGGTCATCGCACGGCCGCCAAATCTGCTGCAAGACACGGAATGAATTGTCGCTCGCTCGCTTGAGAAAAACGTGCGAGCGACTGGCGAAAGCCATTTTCGTGCATGTGTCAGGCAGTTGACCAGGCACATGCACGATTTGCGGTAGTTGTCGCGGTCGTCAGCTTCCAAAAGTTTTGAAACTTTGGAAGTTGAACTTACAAGCATCTTCGCTCAACAGTCGGACGTGAGTGGGACTAAATCAATGTTTTTCTCCCTCCCTCAATCTCTTGCCTTCTTTGATTCATTGGTGGATTCCTGAATCCCCGAATGAGACCCGACCCTGGATCCGGATTCGTGAATCCGGATCCAGATTCGGGATTCGTAAAATTCAAGATTCACGAATCCAAGGATTCGTGTGCAGCCTTAGTGGGAGGAAAGAAGGGGAAGGGTGCCAAAGACAGCACCAAGAGTGGTGACAAGAAGGGGGAGTGCTAAAACTGTGGCAAACATGGTCACTACGCAGGCGTCTACCCCATCAAGAAGTCGGACCAGCCCAAGAAGGGTGGGAGGAAGGACACCAAGACCATGATAGTCAGAGATTCTGCCAACTTCACAAAGCCTGAAGTCACCGTGATCGACTCTGGTTCAGGCAGCCACACGCAATGATACCGAGTGGCAGCTGTCACCTACGCCGCCATCAAGCTGCGCATGACAGTGGAAAATGGCAAAACAGAGTTGGCGGCAAGCAAGAGCAATATATGCATCGGGTTGGTGGTGAACATGAAAGTCATTCCATGCACCATCTACGACGTGCTCCACGTGCTCAAACCTGATTTCAGTGATTCACCTTACCAACAAGGGGCTCAAGGTACTGTTAAACAAGAAGGAGACCACTATCTGGAAGGAGGAGGGTGGCAAGGTGATTGCACGTGGCAAAAGGGAGGAGGACCTATACATTCTCCGCACCAAGGTTCTTGCCAATGCAATGAGGACCGACGCCACCCACCTTGTGACAAATGATGATGGAAACCTGGACCTGTGGCACCGCCACCTCGGTCACATTTCACCCGCAATAATGAAGCAGATTGCTAAGAAAGAGGTGGTGCGCGGCCTGGATTTCAGGGATCACAAAGTAGCCAAGGAATTCGTGTTTCATCCCTGCATCATGGACAAGGTGGAAAGGTAGCCATTTGCAGAGAAGGGGACGAGCGACACAGAGGTGGTGCACACACATGCATGCGGACCGTTAAAGAGCTCCATTAGGGGCACTCGCTTCTTTGTGACCTTTATCAACGATCACAAATGCAAGCCTATACCTACATCATCAAGAGGAAATGTGATGTCTTGTTGCGCATGAAGGAGTTTGTGGCGATAGTGGAGCGTCAGACAGAGCTGAAGATAAAGGATTTTCGTAGCAATAATGGCGGCGAGTACGAGGGCTGCTTGGGGTGGATGAAGAGCAAGGGCATCAAGAGGTAAAAAATGACGCCACATTTTCCAGAATGGAACGGCGACACCAAGGGGGAAAACCGCACCATACTCAACATTGTCTGGTCCATGTTGAGCGATGGCAACCTCCCGCAGCAATACTGGGGCATCAACTATGGCGTACATCATGAACCTGACATAAGAAAAGCTACTAAAAGACTAGGAGTCCAAGGTGTGAAAGACGCCATGAGAATTGTGGAGCGAAAGGAAGCCAAGTATGGCTCACCTCGCACATTTGGTTGTGTTGTGCATGCTATTGTGCAGGCACGGGAGGGGCGGGGCAAGCTAGATTTGCGGACTTGTCAGTGCATCTTCGTTAGGTATGAGAGCAGGGGCAGGGCATACCAGCTCTTTTACTCACGGAGGCAGCAGATTGTGAAGAGTCATGACGTCGTTTTTTATGAGGACAGCCGTTATACGGACAAGGTTATGAGTCTCTCCAAGCGGTGGGAGTGGAAGCCACTCCTTGAGAGGGAGACATCGGAGGACATAGAAGAGGGTAATGTCTGATTTGCTCCAACCAACGTCAACCATCCGGGGATGGAGGAGTGGCTGATTCGTATTCAACCGAGTCGGACAACGAGGTCAAAGCACCAGCAACAGTGGAGCTGAACGAGGAGGCGGGGAGTGAGTCCATATCTCCACAATCCCCAAGAGAGGAGGAGCAGGCCAACAGCGCGAGTGGCATCGCGAGAAGGCAGTAGCAACAGAAGCCTCAATAGCCGCAGCCTTGGAGAAGCGGACACCCACGGAGGATGACAAAGTTGTACAATGATGTGAAGGGAATCTATAACAGACTTGCTCAAGTGTTCTTTACACAAGAGGAGCCTCTGCCCGTCAAGGAGGCATTGCAACAGAAGGATAGGACTAAGTGGGAGGGAGCTAAGAAATTGAGCTCACCTCTCATGAAGAAAATACAACTTGGGAGCTGACCGAAAGGCTGGAGGGTAGGAAGATTCTTGGCTCCAAGTGGATCTTCAAGTAGAAGCTCCTAAAAGAGGGGAAGCTGGAGTGGTATGTAACATGTCATTTCTCTAGCTCCTACACCGAGGTCATCGTCAGAGTTTGCAAAATGGCATTCCGAGCTCGTTTGAGGAGATTTCTCCTCTACAACACTATGGGTGCAATCGTCATCAATGACCCATGTAGAGAGACTTTAATGTTGTAGGTCTCCGGAGGCCTGTTTCTTGTTTTGGGTCCAAACAAGGGGGGTATTACCTCAAACTCGTGAATTTTCACTAGTTTTTGGTTTTCAAACTGGTTGTTTTACCTAAACAAACTTGAGCTTCATTTTCTACATGTCGGTGCAAAATTCTAGGGTGCGAGGCACGATCGATGATTTTGCACCAGCTTCTCTCATGTGTTTCTCCCTCTCACTCGTTCACCCAATTCCTCGTCCTCACTCTCTTGCACAAGTGAGGAGGTCAAGCTAGGATGAGGGCACTAGGCCACGAGCCTAGCCCTTAAGGCCCTTGTGGCCTCTCAGCCGCAGATCGAGCCACTAGCTCGATCGGCGGCTGGTACTCGTCGGCAGGTGGCCGACCGGTCACCTGACCGGCCGCCGGCCATCCGACCGGCCAGCCAGCGACCGGTGGCCAGCGGGTTGCTGGACACCAGCCAGCACTCACAATAGCGAGGGGTGGCTGTGAGCCACACCCTTGCTATCACGAGGTGGGAGGGTCGCACCGGCCCTTATGCTACATTCCTCCCCACTCATTATGAACCTTCCCGGTTCATGACCAACAAGTGAGAGTGCCCAAAAATTAGTTAACCCCATTGTGAAAGAAAAAAAAAAGCTTCAATCACACACGAAACGTGAACACGTGTAGATTACTTGGACCTAAGGTGTAGCTTGTCAATGAGCAAAGCTTGCAACCTCCCCCCTTTAGGTGGAACTTACCAGCGACAGCCATGCATGACGTCCCCAACCTCCTATGGTCGCTGTTTATGAATGTCACTCAAGGGAAGTATTGTTCACTTTTTTCCACCTTCAGGTTGTGCCCCCTGCCACGTGTTGATCAATGCAAGCGGCCAGCTCGCTCCAGTGCTCGTTGATTACCCCAATGGGTAACCGAGGTTTGGACCTCCATGAGCTATGCTTAGGTCCAAGACCGGCCTAATGTGTTGGTGTGTGTGGCTTCCACCCGTCATGAGCGATGGCCAAGAGAGCAGCGGTACAAGAGAGCACAACGACATGGTCCCCGATGCGGACCCCAGAGACACCAACGCGTCGGCAGGTGGTGGACCACCCACAAGGAGTTGACAGACGACTGCCCCAGCATCGTGGATGCTATCTCGGACCTCTTGCACTTTTTCTGCAGCCTATCCTTGATGCGGACGCAGCTGGCGCCGGAGCACCGACGAGTGGTGGCTCCATCCACCGGCAACTTCCACAGAGCTGCCACGACGGCCTGGGTGCTTGCCGGGGTGCTTTGCGGTTTTTCTGCAGACGCTAGAGTTTTCTCGGTGGACTGGCTCTTGAGCCCGATTTTGATGTTTTGCATTGTCTTTCCACTGATCAGTGCTGGACTTATGCGTGTGACTAGTCGCAGGGTCCGGCTCAAGATTTTGCATCTCTAGGTTTAGACGGCGTAGCGTTCTGATTTGTCTGCACAGAGTTATGGCCAAAACAGTGTTTTTGGGCCGGTTGTAGGACAGACCTTGCACTGCCGCATGCGACACCCGTTGTGCGCCGCGGCAGGTATTCATGCTATGGACTTGTCATTTGTTATCTCTCTCTGCATGTGTTTATTAATGGAAGTACATTTGACACTGTGTCGTGTCGTCTAGCCAAACCCTTGCCGTTCCGCGTCTGACCTGTGTTGACGGCGAGAGCTGATTGAGCGCTGACGCCGAGTCAGTGGCAAGTGTGCTAGGAAGCTTCCTAGAATCTTCTCATGGTATCAGAGCAAACAAGCCACAAGTCATTATGCTGTGCAGCAGAGACGCAACAGCAACAGCAGCAGTAGTGAGTGGTAGTAGCGGCAACCACCCATAGCATCAGCAACAAATCCTGGAGGGACCCATCACGACTACATTACAGAGGAGCGGTGGAGGTAGCGGAGACAGCGGCGGTAGCTGCAAGTAACAATGGCTGTAGGAGCAGTAGCGGCAAGAAGCACCTGTAGCGAGAGTGGCTAAAAGCAGTAGCAAGTACAACAGCAGCACCTTGTGGCAACAACAGCCATGTCTGGCTACCGGTCTGTACCAAAAAAAAGGAAGAAGCAGATTGCAACAGCAACTTGAAGTAGCGGCTGCAAGCAGTGGCATCGTCCAGTGGCAGTATGAGCTTGCAGCAGCGGCGGCATCAACAGCCATGAGCTACAATAGCAGTGCAGGAGCTGCCACACCAACCGCAGCTGCAGTAGCAGGCAGTAGTCGCAACAACAACAGCAGGTAGCAAGCGCAGAAGTGGGCGCAACAACGGCGACGGGCAGCAGTCGTAGCAGCGGCGGCAATAGCATGCACCTGCAGCAGCAGAGGCGGGGGGCAGCAGCCATAGCATCCGGCAGCGGTGGCAAGCAGCAGCAGCAGGCAGTGGCGATGAGCATTAGCAGTAGCAGGCAGTAAGCAGCAACGACAGCAGGCAACGACGGCGGCAGTAGCAGTAGCAGGCAGCAATAGCCGCAGCAATAGAAGTAGCAGGCAACAGCTGTAGTACCAGCAGTAGGAGTTGCTGCAGCAATTGCAGTAGCAGTTGCTGTAGCAACTGCTGCCATCGGGCGTGGGGGGGGGACCCGACGCGAGGGACCCGTCCAGGGGGGGGGTCCCCTCGGTCGGGCCTGTCGTGCCCATGGGGCGCGCGACAGATCAGCGGCCGAGCGTCGGCGCACGAGCCGGCACGTGCCGGCAAAACGCCGACCTCCCGCCGATTGCGAGGTGCAGGGGAGGCTGACAGGCGGCCTCCAGTCGGGTGCGCGCGAGGGGGGGAGCGAGCCTCCTCCTCCACTGCGCTCGCCAGGAGGGTCGAGCCAGACCAAAAAAACAAAAAACAAGGAGTGGGAGAGGATAGAGGGGGGAGGCCCTCGAGTGCCCCCCCCCCCCTCGAAAACCCCAACAGAGGCACTCGAGGAGGTGATGCCCAAACAAAAAAAAACAAAAAAAACTAGTTTTGTGTTCTTTTGTATACTTTACCTTTCGGTGTGGCTTGAGGCCACCACCGTTGGCTGACGACGGAAACCGCTGTAGAAGCATCTATTGTGAGAGTTGCAGCGGTAGCAGCAGTAGCGAAGNCGGGAGGGTCGAGCGAGACCAAAAGAACAAAAAACAAGGAGTGGGAGAGGATAGAGGGGGGAGGCCCTCGAGTGCCCCCCCCCCCCTCGAAAACCCCAACAGAGGCACTCGAGGAGGTGATGCCCAAACAAAAAAAAACAAAAAAAACTAGTTTTGTGTTCTTTTGTATACTTTACCTTTCGGTGTGGCTTGAGGCCACCACCGTTGGCTGACGACGGAAACCGCTGTAGAAGCATCTATTGTGAGAGTTGCAGCGGTAGCAGCAGTAGCGAAGGTGGCTTGAGGCCACAGTCGTCGGCTGACGACGGCAATTGGTGCAGAATTGGCACCGTAGGCGACTTGAGGTCGCAAACTTGAGTCACACAGCAACACACCACTAGCACGGTGGTGACCGTCCTTGTGATGGCGTCGCAGCACGTCTGAGGGATTGTGCTTCAATTGCTCACCGCCCCTATGGCCTTGTGCCAGTGGGAGCAACTGTCGTATGTACTCACTTAGAGCTCCGGAGATGAACAGACTGGCGTGGTAGAGAGCGCACCCGGCGCCGTGGTTGGCACCGGCTGTGCATACGTCGTAGGCACCGCGTCCACAGTGGTAGTTCCAACCATGGCATACGCCTCAGGCGTCCAACGGCTTTATCTGCTACTACTGTGGGGATTGGCACCATGGATGGTGCCAGTGTTGCCAGCGTCCTGCGTGGTGGCGACCACTGTGGATACGGTCCCGCTCTTCTCCTTCACCATCGCACTCCGAGACCTTGTCAGCCGATACCGTGGCAGCCCTTAGTGGAGCTATGGCGGTGTTGTACATTGAGCTCCAGGGTCTAAAGCGCATGGTGCAACAGCTCACAAACCATGTACTCTTTGAGCGGGCCGTTTCCACCATGCTGCTACAGACATCCCTGTCTCACTCCTTGCCATCCTCACCTCCTACAGTGTTGTCACCTGCTGTTCCCTCGCCACCCGATCTCAGCTCCACATCCGACGCCCTTCACTCTGTCCTGGAGTCAGACAGTATCATCCGGACCTCCAAGCCCGTCGCTATCTTAGCCGTCACTTCTGCCGGCACCCCTCGTGTACGCACTCGTTGAGCGAGACAACGGATGGCTCGACAGGCTAGACGTGCCCAGCCAGCAGTAGCAGTGCTGATAGTAGCATCACCAGCATTGATGGACGTTACCGAGGAGTCACTTCCATTGTCTCTGGTTACAGGATTGGTGTGTCATCCCCTTCCACCTTCTGGCGGTGTGTCGGTCGTTGGGGGGATGGAGTGTCCGCCGACGACTACCTTGGAGCTGAGGACTTAGGTAGCAGACGGAGATTTACAACACACTCAATTGGTGCATCATCTTGCTATGGTGGACTGTTCGTCCAAGGAGGAGTGGTGTGACGCTGAGTCAGCTTCAGAGATTGAGTTGGAGATTGCAGCAGATGTCGCGAAGGGAGTAGGGGAGGCAGCAGAGACCATTGATACCTTGATGATGGCCGGGACGATAGCAGCTACTATGGCGGTGGCAGGAGTTGCAGCAGAGCCATCTCCCTCATCCGTGATCACGGGGTTGGTGCGCCACTCCTTGGTTTTTCCTAGTCCGTCGGCCGGTGGGGAGGTGGAGTGCTCACCGACGACCACAGGGCAGCACATGATTGATGCACGGGATAGTGCTCGACGACAAGTGCATGTGTTTAACCACCTTGAGGGGACAGACGTCCCTTGTGAGGACGACGAGTTGTACATGGGGGATTGGTCAGACACGGAGTCGGTGAAAGACGTAGAAGCTCAGTGTGCTACTGTATTGCCAGTAGCTATAGGACAAGCACGAGATGACCCCTATATGGCCCCAGACGTCCATGTGTGCGGGACCTGATGAGCTTGCAGCAGCCACGGTCCAGAACGCAGAGAGAGCTACAAATCTGTGGCTCAGGGCTTCTTTGACCGGCGTTGATGACACCATGGTGGTTTCAGTCGATGACACAACGGCGACAAGCGCCTGAGCTTCGCGATGGACGCTCAGGAGGCAGCCATGGCTGGAGTGGAGGAGCACGTGCAGAGTCTCGTGGCCAAGCTTTGGGAGGCCAGCAACTGCTGTTACACCGCGATTGATCCAGCACGACAGGCTGTCATGGAGTGTGTGGAGGATGTACAGAGGCGTCCTGAGGCAGCTGCGTGGTCTCTACAACATGCGGGTCTGGGACATGCGGATCTCGAGCAGTAGGTGAATGATAGGCTGCGCACCAGGGGTCGCAAGGAGCACCACAGCACTGACCGTACCTTCGATGACCCGACGTCGCCGGGGATGCAGCTGTACCTACTCATGCCAACATCTGGCCAGCGGCTGACAGCCAAGAAATAGGTGCGTCACGAGCAGCAGGTGCCTTCGTAGTAGTCGTTTCTACAGCCCCAGACAACTTACGTGGCAACTCATTGTCTTGCACTCCCGCCCTACCAGCACCTCGTGGCCCGGCGGTGCTTGAGTCACCGACTGACGTAGAGGACATTGACTTGTGCGACGAGCAGGCGCAGCTCCACTCCTTCTTGCGAAGTGAGACCGCGAGGCTGTAGGAGGCTCTGGCTCCTGCCGACGCACACACAATCGAGGTCCACGGTTAGGTTCGTTCCACGGCTGACCGTCTACATACCGCAGATGCAGCGAGCCGGTCGACTGGCGCGTCAAAGCTTGTTGAGCTCCACACGCGCCTCGACGCTACGGAGGTTGCGAGGCGATATGCAGCTCAGCAGTTGGAGGCCATACAGCAGGCGATTGTCTTGGAGGAGGCCCTCAGTGCTGCACCAGTCACATCAGTAGATGACGACAGTAGTGACGATGATAGCGATGATGACGCTAGCGACGATGGCGCTCCGGGGTGAGGATCTGTGTGAGTACATCACACCAACATTGTCGTCACCCTTGCTATTGCACTGTAGGGGTCTGTGGCCATGGGGGAGCCGTGCTCCCTCCTCAAGGATTGTGGTGGGAGCAGCCATCAGCTTTGCTTGTACTATCAGCCTTTGAAGCCTAGGGGGAGTGTTGGTGTGTGGGCTTTGGCCTGACACCCTTCTGAGGACAGCGAGGTTACTTGGGGTGTGGCACGATGCTATGGTCCAGGTTATGCTGGTCGAGACCCGCACACCTGGTGAGTTCTACCGGTGTGATGTGGAGACCCATTGCCTCCATGTGTTATGTATGATCCATGCATGATGTGGTCGAGAACCAGATACCCGGAGACAGTTTCCGGGGTCACGAGGAGACCTTGTTTCTCTGTTTCTCTTACATGATATCTGACATGTAGGTGTGTGATTGACTTCATGCATGGTCGAGACCCGGGCATTTGGTGGGATGCACCATTGTCACAAGGAGACCCTGTGCTGTGGCATGCTTGATTAGTGCTTGCTATGATTAGTTGCCTGAGCCATCATCTCTTGCCTTCGCTCAGACATCGTTATGTTGAAATTTGTGTCAGCTAGGGGGAGTGATGGTGTGTGTGGCTTCCACCCGTCACGAGTGACGACCAAGAGAGCAGCGGTTCAGGAGAGCGTGACGACATGGTCCCCGATGCGGACCGCGGAGACACCGGCGCGTCGACAGGTGGTGGACCACCCACAAGGAGCTGATGGACGATTGCCCCAGCGTCTTGGATGTCGTCTCAGACCTCGTACAGTTTTTTTGCAGCCTATCCTTGATGCGGACGTAGCTGGCGCCGGAGCACCGATGAGTGGTGGCTCCATCCACCAGTAACTGCTAGAGAGCTGCCATGATGCCTTCACTGCTTGCCATGGCTTTGCGATTTTTCTGCAAACGTTAGAGTTTTCTCGGTGGACTGGCTCTTGAGCCCGATTTGCATGTTTTGCATTGTCTCTCCACTCATTGGTGCCGGAATTATGTGTGTGACTAGTTGTAGTGTCTGGCTCAAGATTCTGCATCTCTAGGTTCAAACGGCGAAACGTTCTGATTTGTCAACACAGAGTTATGGCCAAAATAGTGTTTTTGGGTCGGTTTTAGGACAGACCTTGCACTGCCGCATGCGACACCCTCGTGCACCGTGGCAGGTATTTATGCTGTGGACTTGTCATTTGTTATCTCTCTCTACATGTGCTTGTTAATGGAAGCACATTTGACACTATGTCGTGTCGTCTAGCCAAACCCTTGCCGTTTTGCGTCCGACCTATGTTGACGCCACGAGCTGATTGAGCGCTGACGCCCAGTCAGTGGCAAGTGTGCTAGGAAGCTTCCTAGAATCTTCTCATGAGTTCTTCTCATGAGTTATGGACCTCCATGAGTTATGCTCAGGTCCAAAACCGGCCCAATAAACGAGGCATTCCCGATGGTGGCTGAATGGTTTCTTTTGTCGTGTATGGAGCCAACATAACCACATGAAACACATAATCCATCTTCATAATCAGCGAAAGTAGTGCTCGTTTAGTCATTGGCCCGATCCGTGCAACAATGGAAACGACCCAATCTACTTTGATAGAAGTTTTTCAGTCTCGAGAAACTTCAAACAAAGGTTCTTAGTGCTAAGCAGCACATTGTTGCCATTGACAAACGAGACCACACGACGACTTTTGTCAGCATATGCCTTTTTTGTTGCCGAGCAACTTGAATTTGGCCCTTCGTCATCAATAACAAGGAGTCTATGCAAAGGCTTGAGAAAAACAAAACGTGTCCGTCTTTACTCCCACTCTTCACCAATGAAAAGGGAACTATTGGATTCCAACCACTATTCAACACAAACGGTTTGTAGTGTGTAGATTCGTTCATCGAGTTGTTCAGTTTGGACTCTACCTGTGTTAGGAAATTGTCTTAGTCATGTATGATAGGGTCCACGTACATGTAGAGCATCTGTTTTAGAATGTGATTCCTGCACTTTATTTGTTTGTCAGTTTGGGCTCCCGAAGAAGTTGTGCATATTCTTCCATAACTTAGTAGCAAATATTCTGTCTCAATCGGAGATAATGGGCAACAACAAGCTATGGTATTCGCAACACCCTCAAAGAATAGACGAGCGGTCTCCTCTACGTTGATATCAGTGGTTGTAGGAATGAAATGTATCATCTTTGTAAGAAGATCGACAACCACTAGTACTGCAACATGGCCACGGGCCATGTTCAAGATCAGTAATTGAGTCCATGCCATAACAATTCCATGGATTTCCAAGGATAGGACGTTGCTAGAGGAGTCTAACACGTTTTTTTGTTACTATTCTTGTTTTGAAGACATGGGTTGTGTGTCATCCATTACTTACTGACATTAACACACCATTTTGGTCACCAATAGTGGTCCGAGAGTGCTTGTCCGGTCTATCGTGGTCCAACATGACTAACAACCGGCGGGTCAATCAAGTGGGAGATAATCTTTGCTCAAAGGTCTCCTGATTCTGGCGCAACGATCTTTTCTCCTTCCCAAAAGATTCATGTGGCCTCAGCCAATCCATACTTGAATTTCAAGAGTCTTGAAACCAAGAATCGACTCTGTATCCCATCTCGATCTTGTTACATAATTGTTGCAGTCGATGATATCTCAGGGTTGTTGTCGCATGGGTGCACAAGAGTCTGGTGTTTGTGTTGTAATTGTTGTAATGGCTGTAAAACATCCACCGACCTTGGTGGTTGCTTTAAATTCCACACGATGTCGACTTAGTGGATTGGCCACATTGATGCATCCTAGCCGGTGTTTCCATGTGAACAAGAATTAGCTCAGGTGTTTTCTCTAATGTGCCCATTGTCTTGACAATTTTGTTTGTAGTTGAAAAATACCAATGGTTTATGGTTGGTTACAATAGTCACATCTCCTTCAACGTCCTCGAGGTTACAATATCACATCTTGAAAGTGTATAACACCACAAGGAGCTCTTGATCTTGAATCGTGAACCATGTCTTCATGGGGATGAGCTTCCGACTCTCATATGCATTTGGGTGACCATTCTACACAGCAATAACTCCAAGTTCTAGTACCAACGCATCGCAGAGCATCTCCCACGGTTGTCATGGATCAAGAAGAGCCAAGACAGGCACTGTGGATGGAAGCTCTTTGACTTTGAGAAAAGTGTTTTTTGCAGTCAAATGTCCATTCCAAATGCATGTGTTTTTGTGTGAGCCTGCTTAACAGAGCTACCAGGTTTGAATACTCTTGCATAAACCATTGAAAGTAGTTTGCAAGGTCGAGAAGTTTTGAATGTTTCCAACGAGTTTTGTATGTGGCCAATCCCCCACAGCTTGGACCTTTCGTGGGTCAACACAGAAACCGTCCTTGTTGACTATGTGTCAAAGATGTTCAAGCTCATCTCGTGTAAACTTACACTTGCTCACTTTTGCATAGAACTCCGGATCCCAAACAATTGCAAGGACTCCATCCACATGTTCTATGTTCTCTTCCATTGACGTGGACAAAACTAGGATACCATCAAGGTAAACCAAGACAATAAAACTGAGCTGTATCGTAAAAAATTTGGTTTACTTCTCCTTGGAAGGTTGCGAGGACATTTGCTTGCCCAAAGCACAAAATCTGGAACTGATAGTGTTCTATGTGTGTTCGAAACTCTGCTTTGGACACATCATCTTCCGTGATGTGGACTTGATGGTACTCTTGAGATAAATCCAAGGACAAAAATACTTTCACCCCTTGGAGTTTGTCAAACAGGTTCTCAATCCGTAGTAAGGAGAATCAATTTATCACCGTCACTTTGTTCAACACCAAGTCGTCAACGCACATGCGTAAGCCACCATCCTTCGTATTCTCAAAAAACATCCGCGCAATATATGGCAAGCTACTTGGCTCAATCCACCCTTTTTTCAGGTACTCTTTGATTTGGTGTTTGACCTCTCTCTAAGGCAATACATGGGTTAAAAAAGGAGTCACCTATGGTTCGAGTAGGATCGTGAGGCCCATGAACAGTTCCAGCGGAAGCCCAATCGGTGGATCTTGGAATACATCCGGAACTCCGCCAATAGATGTTTGATCTCTTGTGGTATTTCTTCTTTTTTCCCCCCCTCCAATTTATGTAGGTGAGCCAAGAAGTATCAACAACCTTGTCAAATACACCTCGTGACCTGCATTGCAGAGAAGCTGGCATGGAATTTTAGTTGGTTCGGTGATTATTTTGCATTAGGAATCAACGTATTAGCAATCAACGTACGATGACGATGTCCCTTTTAAAGGATCAAGTGTTTTGATTCAAAGCACATCAGATCCTTGTTTTTGTGGAGCCAGTGATCACCTACCACCACATCAAATGGGTTTAGAAGGTTGAGTTCCTTCAATGTGACACACTATGTGTATCATTGAATACAACTTTTGCTTTGCAAGTGCCGATCACGAGTACCGTATGGTCGTCACCTACGGCAACTACCCCATTCGATGGCTCATACTTTAGGCCCACCTGTCGGGTAAAGCCAAGGCTAAAAATCAAATCATCTCCTCCATTGACGGCTAGTATGTTCACGAGAGCACCAGCTACTTGTCCTTTGATTTGCATTGTCATATTTCCTCCCCTCTGTTTAGTGAAGAGGCTCAATGATTGCAAGCCGTGTTTGTGATAAACATGGAATCAATACGACGGGCGCCACAATTTCCATGATTCACCCACTCAAGCCTACAACTTGTGGTTATGTGTGAATTTGACTAGACTCTTCTAGTCATTGAATTTGACTGGATCAAAATCGTCAACCAAAAGTATCGCAAGCGTGATTGAGCTCATCTTTTTAAGGGCGTTTGCTTCTATTGTTGAATCGCACAACTCTTGCATAGTGGTCAATGTCACCACCACTAAGCATGTTTGATCATGCATCTTGTCCAGAGATGCAGGGTTTAGTGAGCAGTGTCAGTTAGCAAGGGATGAATGAGGTTCAACAAGAGGAGAGAAAAAAATGAGAATTCAAAACTTATCAAAACTTTAAATCATTTTGCTTCAACAAAAAACATGAACCCACACTCGTGATCCAGTTTCACCCCTAGGTGGACCCCAATAACTTCACTCAGCACCATGGCCCTGTCCATTTCCATGGCTGGATCCATTGCCGTGACTGTGGCCCTATCCACGGCCCTATTTGCGGCCTCCTACTGCACCATCCCCACAAGGTACCGCAACCATAGCCAACACCACGGCTTCTTGCCCACCATTAAGAGCCTCAGGGCATTGAGCTTTAAAGTGGTCAGGCCGCATGCAGTTGTGGCAGAGTCTGTCGCACAAGGCTGTGTTGTGACACTCACATGCCGCCTGTAGCTCGTAATTGTTACGGCTACACTTATGGTTGGTGACCTTGTACCCACCAACCTTCTTGTCTGGAGGATTTACGGGCTAGTTGTTCTTGATCCTGCCTTGATTTTCGGCTAACACCTTAGCCATTACACAGTCCATGCACAAGTCGTAACTGTGTTGTGCACATACGTTTGGCCATGCATCTGCGTAGTGCTTCCGATTTTCCAAATTCACTTCACTCATGTCGTTACACAATGCCCTTAAGCTTATCCAAGCCAGGCCAGTTGCCGTCATGGTGGTCTTGTCCTTTGATTTATTACTGGTAAGACCATCACACAAGTACTCTAGCAGCAAGCACTCCGGGTACTTGAAGGTTTGGGTCCCATCACCCTCGATAAAGCTTCCTACTTTCTCCACAAGTACGAACTCGCTCAAATAGGCCTCAAGCGAGCTACCCAGATGCCTGAAATCCTTGATCATTTGGAAGGCGCAATAAGCCTCCTTCTATTGGATACCCTTCTTGGGCATGATAACGCAAATGGGCTCCTACGGCATGGGCTGCCACTGAAGATGTGGCTGCTATGTGCCCCACTCCTTGACACATACTTGAAGTGATTGTCTCCAAGTCGCGTTGTGGCAAGGTCATCCCATTGACCAAGAGGATCCTTGTGTACTTGTAGAACGTGCTCCATGAAATTCAGCCAGTGGGTCAGCTTCATGTCCTTCCGAAAGATCCCCACGCTATGGAAGAAGGACGTGTTCACAGCCAGCTTTAACTTTGTCGAGGTGGGCAAGTCCTTGCAGCAACTTGCAGTGGCATCAACACCTTTGGCGCATTGCAATTGCTGCGGCATCCGCACCTAGATCACGCTCTACAATGCCTTGTTGAGGTCATCGCATCAAGGCATTGTGTCCTAGTTGGCAATCAAGGTCCAGATCCATGATGCTCAGCCCAACATTGGCTAGTAGGTTGGCAAACGCAAACACGAACTTGAACTCTGATTTTGTCATAGCCTTGATGATGGCCTCAAGTGCATTGCATTGTCTTTGTACCTTTACCTACTGTAGGAGGGTACAGTTCACGTACACGCCTCCGAGGAGTCCCACCTTTTGGAGGAAGCTGTCCTTACTGACAAAGCTTGAGTTGACATGGATATGTCCCATCGTAGCCACATTGTAGGAAAGTGGATCCACCCCCACTCCTCTCGGTGGTGTGGCACCTCCACCGCCGATGTTGATCTTGAGTTGCCACACTACCTCGATAGCCAGCTCAGCAAGCCTCATGTGAATATCACAAATCACCTTCACGGCGACATCACCCAATTCGTGCTCGCAAGAACTTCTCGTATGATTGCTTTTGGTTCCTTTGCTGTTGATGGCAGCCTCACTGCTATGGACAACTTCAAGCAATCCGGCGGGCGTCTTGCCCCTCTTGAGCGATTGGCTCAAGTTTGATGCACGATGATGGTGATAATCATGATCCTTGTCACCTTCGCCATTGTTGAATCCGTGCTCTTTGTTAGGATCTACACTTTTATGGTTCTCCTCGGGCTCGTCCTCTGTTGCATGGGAGTTTTCCATATGCAAGTTGACGTACTCATTGAGTAACGTTTTGGCTTTTGTATGCTTCTTCGTGTCATTGAGTTTAGTGCAGATTGCCTTCGGTGGTACCATTATCGTTCATTTAGCAATCGTACTCATGGCACCAGCTTCCAATATTTGGAGTGCGTTGAGTGCGTGTGGTGAAGCCGTCACCACCTTGCCCTTGTTAATCTTGGATGGTCCGGCACTTGCCATTTTGTCGTCCGTGCAACTAGCATGTGAAGACCGTTGTGAGGGTCACCTCACAACCTAAGGAAGGTGCCGCCTCCCAAGACCCCTTACTCTCGCGATTGGTGAGGCAATTGTAAATTTTCTTTCTATTTTTTCTAGGCCGCTACGGTTGGCATAATAACATCGATTCAAGCGTATACCCTGAGCCGCGACTTACGGTCCTAGGCTAGCTATAGAGCCTAGAAAAAACAAAGGAAAAAGAAAGCAAAGAGACTACAACAAATTGAGCACCGCTCATAAAGGTGAGGAGTAGGTATGAGCATTCAAATAAAATCGTCCTTGCTTTCAAGTATTCATCTTTTGCACATTTATAGTATCAAGATTTTTTTCATTCAAATACAGGGATGAATACAGACAAATGGTTGAAAAACACCGATGAATGTCAGCAAATACATATACATATTAAACAGTAGGGAGAATGATATGGACATGGAGAAGTTGGAACTAATTCATGAAACTTGCTAAAAAAAAGCATGACATTGGTGCACCGTATCCCGCACCCTCTCCCCTTCTTCCTCTAATCCCCTATCTCTCCCATCCCTCTAAAAATTCTTGGCCTCCACCTCTCCCTTAGCCTTGATGGCCTTCTTCTCCTTCTTCTTCTCCTCTTGAGGGTACTCCAGGGCCTCCAGGTATGGCACCTCAATCCAGTTGTACAAATTCTGCAAGGACTCCACAGAGAAGGTGCACAACTGGCCACAAAACTTTGTGTCATTTTGTCTCCCGATGGAGAAGAGATGCTCATAAGGCATCGACATTGCAGGGATGGCGTGCACAACCCTGGTTGGTCGTGCGAGCACAAGGAACTCAACTCCCTGCTTCCTCCAAAAGCAGAGGATTTCCTCCTTTGGGCCCAGGCGGGCCTTCATACAGTACGAGTTCAACTCCTTGTGCAAGGAGTGGATTTCCACCCTTGCAAGTGCTACGTCTGTGGCCCAGATGCCGCCTGCACCTGTGTCCAACACGTTGTCATCCTCGTCGTTGTTGATGCTCACTATTTCTGGTGCTACTGCTGATGTGGAAGCTTTGCTAACTTCTCCTTTTTCTGCAGCACCAGCAATGATGCCCCCGGATGCCTTGTAAGTGTCTTAGTATGGCACTAGCAAGCGCAGCATTGTTTCGTACACGCTTGCTGCTGTCAACTATTCACTGCCATCCTCTGCTTCCACCTTCCTATACCAGTGCAGCCTAAACCGAGGGTCGACAACTGACACGAGCGAGTACACCCTGCTCCTCGTGTTGTAACACATCTTTAGCTTCGTCGTGGATGCTACAAGGAATGGATAGAGAGTGGCATACATCTACGTCTGCTTCGCAGGGAGGACGCCACGCCACGTCCTAGGCCATTGCCTGCGCCTTCGTCATCGTCATTGCTGCTACTGCCGGCATCCGCGTCATCCTCGTCCTTGTCGTCACTATTGCTACTGTAGCTACTCTCAATAGACTTCTATGCAGTTGTAGCATGCCGCTTTCATGTAGTAGTTGCCCGCTTGGATTTCTTGCAAGCGGTCTTCTACTTGGCCTGGATCTCCAGTGCGCAGAGCGAGTGGCGTCAATGAGCTTCTCGATGTTGTCGAAGAACTCGTTGTAGAGTGGCACAACCATGGTGAGGACGGGGTGTCTCTCCCCTCTCATGTCCGTCATTGAGTCCTTGATGGGCCCGAGAAAGGTGGCCACTCGACGCATGAGGGTCCATTCGTTATCTTCCGGCTTGAACGAAGACACATCCTTGTTGTTCTCCATGGCCATCATGGTCGGTTTTGTGCCATGATGGTGGTCTAGTAGTTCAACCATTGAATTCTAGCAGTTCCGCGAGTCTAGGTGGAGGACCAGCCACGCACGGTGTCGTTTCAATGTTTTTTTAGCATGTTTGTGCTGTGACAAACTGTTGACAAATAATGCCATGCGTCATGCCTTATTCATTATTTTGTGAACAAACCACGACTTGAGCACCTTGCTACCGAAGAGGTTCAAGACATGTCCGGCGTCCGATGTGTAGTTGATGTCCATGGGGGCTACAGCGATGATGGCGGCGACTGGAAAACCAACTAGACCTCGTGGATGTACCTCGAATAGGTTGTGCAATGCATGAGCTCAGCTGACCGGTTTGCATGCTTGAAAGCTTTTGCCAGCCACTTTGATTCAACCACCGCGTATGCCTCCTTTTCATCCACAAGCCACTTCCAAATGTAAGTTTGGAAAGTGTACTTGTTGAAGGTTGTGACACCTGACAGAGATTCTCTGATCTTGGTTTGCGATGGAACAACGAGGTGCTTGCGATGTTTTTTCGGCAACTCAGCGGAACAATTCCAAGTTTGACAAGCGGGTTGAACTTGTCCTGGTGTAAGACAGGCAATTAGCTCCATGCAGTTGCCAGTGTGTGGCCTCGGCATGACACACTCAGCGGCTGGTCATCCACAAAGAGCTGTAGATGCAGAATCCATTTTCGTCCTTCATATCGAAGTGAGGGAATCTCCAGCCTCCGTTATGTCGTTAGTAGCTGGGATGTTGGCAGGTGCGTTCACAGGAGTGGCGGAGGGAGAGGGTGCATTAGCTGTGGCTGAGATGCCACCACTTGGTGTCAAAGTGGATGCCATTGTTTGATGACAACAAGGTATCAGACTGCCTGAATATGTAGTGAGAATGTTGCAAAGTTGCGTGCAAAAGCACAACAATTCTACACACGCATACGATTTGACAAAGCAAGTTCATTACAATTTCGTCGATGCGCAACTGACGGTGCGCACGACGACGTCCGGAAAGTGGCTATAATGCCGACGTCCACATCGTCACTGCCACCTGGTCAAAGTTGGACCGCGGATGCACACATGAATTCCACCTTTTGCACATGATTTCCACCTTTTGCAGATGACGTGCCACGACGGCTCGACACCAGTGTACTGGTTGGTACTATTTGTGTATTCAAATACTTCAAGTATTTGCATACCAACCAAATGCATTCTTTGGCATTCATTCATTCAAATACATCCGTCGCTCCTTCATGGGTTTGCTCCAGGGTGCTATTTGGCATTTGAATATCCAGATTTTTTCAGATATTCGAATGTCAAACACTTCTTTGCTCATGACTAAGGAGGGTGAGAGGGAGGTCAACTGTAAATCAGAGTTTGCATCATTGCACACTCCTCCATCACTCTTCTTGTCTTCTTCTTTCTCTTCTGGTCTTCCTTGGCCTCCTTTTGGGTCCTCTTGGTGCATCTTGTACCTCCTCGGAGAAGTCTCCATTGTGCCCCACGGGGATAGAGAGGCCTGCAAAAATTCCCAAAGTGCCGCCTTCCTCCTTTTTTCTGTCCTCTCAGGCTGTGAGAGTCCCTAATCTTAGGGAAAGGCACTGTCCCAATATTTGGTTGAAGGAGGGGAGAAGGAACCTTGAAAGTGGAGGAGGTTTGGCGTTTTCGGAGGAGGACACACCCCATCCCGTAAAAAAGAATTCAACTTGCCCCCCTGGAGGGAAGAGGAAGCTTAGAGGAATAAAAAGGATAAAGAAACGCTCCTCAAAAGAGACCGACCCATTTTACAGTGCTTAAAATGGGTAAGTGTCAAGCCAATAATCCCCCATGGAATTATTGCTATTGTTGGAGCTACTTGTGATGTTTTATAACTCTCGTATGCATCGGAACCGTTGCAGAGTCAGACGCAAGGGCCATCCTATGATGTAAAACCAGTACAACGTGTTACGTCTCCGCCTCCTACACCAAGGTCTCTGTAAAGAGACACAAAAGGAACTGTTGGGCTAATGAACAGTGCAAGGTTTGTAGTGCTGCAAAGGAGGCCACCGCGGAGAAGCGTGCGACTGATCTCCTTGTTCCAGCAGCAAGGCGACTGCTTCAGGCCATAGAGGTCCTTCTACAGCCGCCAGACCTTGTCAGTGTCGTCGAAAAACCCTAGGGGCTGCACCATGTAGAGCTCCTCGCCCTCCATCGAGCCATGGAGAAAGGCATTACTCGCGGCCATCTGATGCAGCTCCCACCCGTACTGGACAACCAGGCCAAAAAGCACCCGGGTAGTAAAGAAGTGACCAACCCGGACGAAGATCTGGTCGTAGTCGACCACAGAGACCAGAGCAAACCCCTTGGCTATGAGGCTGGCCTTGTACTTGTCCAAGGACCCGTCGGGCTTCCACTTGCGCCGGAAGACCCACTTGGCACCAATGGCCTTCCGGTCCGGAGGGAGGTTGATGAGGTCGTAGACATGGTGCTTTCGCAAAGAGACAAGCTCGTCGGTGCACGCAACATCCCAGTGCGCAATCTCAGGGGAAACACGAGCCTTGCGCAGGGTGGCTTGGTCCTCCGGGCGTGCTGTGGAGAAGACTCTGAAGGCGTACGCGTCTCGAGCCCCAAGTGGGATGTGTGCCAATGTGGCCGTGACGGCCTGTCGGCACTCCCAATGGGGCATGGCTTAGCTCAGTGCGGAGCCAAGGTTGAGGTGTGCAATGAAGGCTGATGTGGTTGGGCCGAGGGCCTTCGTGCCAGGGTCCCCACTCATGACCGTGGGAGTAGGTGTGGCAAAAGGCAACCAGACACGTGGGGCGACAAGGGGTCGAGGTACCAAAGGGCGTGGTGCTGCGTTCTATACGCTCCTTGACAATCTCAATGCTCAGATTTGCTCAGAGGGACCAACGGACTGGGCTGCCAGCCTGGAGGGATCCGTGGACGGAATCGGGGCTGCCAGTCGGGAGGGGCCAGCGGGCACGACTCGGGATGCCGGCCCGGAGGGGCCAAAGGACGCGACTGGGGCTGCCGGCCTGGAGTGGTCAACGGACGAGACCAAAGGTGCCGGCTGGGAGGGGCCAGCGGGCGTGACTAGGGATACCAGCTCAAAGGGTCCAGCGGACGCGACTGGGGATGCCGGCCCAGAGGGGCCAGCAAGCGCAATTGGGGATGCCAGCCCGTGGGGGCTAGCAACCGCAGTCAGGGCTATCAGCCTGAAGGGGCCACCGGGGCCAGGTGATGTGCCACTCGGAAGCGCGAGGACAAAGGACAGACTCACCACTCCCCCACACAACGGGAGGGACATCGATGAATTGGAGCGAACGAGGTCACGAAGAAATAACTCCTCAAAGAAAAGAGCATCGCGAGACTCGATGATGTAGTTTCGGGAGGAATCCCAGAAGCGCCAAGCCTTGGAGTGATGCAAGGCACCAAGGAAGGTGCAGGGATTCCCGCGGGAGGCGAGCTTGTCACCCTACTGTGGGGCGGGCAACCACACAATGGCCACGCAGCCCCAGAAGCGAGCCGGGCGAAGGTCAGCCCGCTCACCACACCAGTTCTGGTAAGGCGTGGACTGGCATGGAAGGGTTCCGTGGCGGATCAGGTTCCAGACCCACGTCATGTAGGCCATGGCCTCAAAGTAGAAGCCATCGGAGAGACCAGACTCGACCCGCATGGTACGGATGGCGTCGGCCATAATGCGGTTCCATCGCTCAGAGACGCCGTTCTTGGTTGGCGTGTAAGGCGCCGACGTCTCATGATGGATCCCACAGGAGACGAGGAAGGTCATGGTATCCTCCATAAATGCGCCACCATGATCAGAGCAGAAGCAATGAAGAGGACGGCCATACTCGCGCTCCGCTCAGACAATCCAGTCCCAAATGGTGGGTGCTACATCTCTCTTCTATTGAAGGCAGAAGACCAAGCGGTAGTGAGAGTGGTCGTCGATGAGGGTGAAGGCACAACATTTGCGCTCCCCGATGGACTCCATGGGAAGGGGACCCATGACATCAGAGTGGACTAAGTCCATAGGGGCGGACGTTTGGGAGGAGGATAGCGGGTGAGTGGACCAGCTCATCTTCCCCTAAGTGCAGTCAATGCACTCAGTGGGAGACGGCCAAGGAAAGGAGGCAGGGTTAAGGCCTTTGGCCGGCGGGGTGCGGAGCATGCTATCAACGGTAGTAGGTTGGACGTGGTAGAGACGGTGGTGCAGGAGGCAGGCATTCTACGAAGAGAGTGTGTTTGTGACAAACACAAGACGTGTGTCGGCTGACTAAGAGGGGACAAAGGGAATGGAGGACAAACGAGGCACATGCCATAGATTGCCACGAGCGGTGGCGTATAGTAGAACACGACCGGACGGACGCAACGACACAGTGCCAATGCCACACGAATGCAGTATGTCCATGCTCATACAATTAAGGGCAGTGATGAACAAGAGGCTGCGCTCAAGAGCGGGGACAAACAGGACATCGGTCACAAAGACATCCCAAGCGCGACTACGGAAACAAACGACGCCGACGCCGCAGTCAGGTAAGACCTGTCCAGAACTCGTCCAGACACAGAAGACATCGCTAACTGGATGAAGCACACAGGAGGCCTCGCAAGAGGCCGTCATGTGATGCGTGGCCCCGGAGTCAATGATCTAGGTCTCGGCAAGGTCCTGGACCGATGACGCCAGGTCGATAACAATCACATGGCAGTAGGAAAGAGATGTGGACGCAGTAGACGGGGCACGAACCAAGAGTGCCAATTATCAAGCCATATGACGTTGTCATAGAGAGGGATAGGAGAGGAGGGAACGGGAGAGGACAGGATGGGTGAAGAAGCCAGACACGACCGGAGCTCAATATCAGTCATGTAGGTTAGGATAGGGGACCAGGAGGTGACACAACTCACATTTCCCTGGGGAGGAGGGCAAGGCAGGCCGAGCTGGAGTGTGATGAACAACTCCAATTGGCGCTAATGTGAGGAGGGCCGGAGGACGTAGACAGAATGCGGTGTGACAGCGCCAAAGCCCAGAAGGGAGGAGGACTACACTGTAGACGGAAGGGGAGGCAACGACGGCTGTGGATGGTGCTGCTGCAAGGCCAGCGACGGCAAGACCTGTGTGGTTGTTGAAGGAGTGGAGCTATGAGACGGGATGGAAGCATCAGGGGCGGCGACAACCACAACAGCAGAGGCGCGACGTCACTCACGTTGGCGACCCATGGTGGCGATAACGCGCGCCTCATCCGTCGAGAGCGGGCACGTGTACCACCCGTGTCCTGGCTGGCCACTCTTGTGGCAGACCGGGCCGCCACCTCTGGACCCGGTCAACTACTGGTGCTGGCCCTTGCCCTTTTTTCCATTGCTATCCTTCTTCCCTAACAATGAGGAGCCGGTGGATGTAGCTGTTGCAGGGGCGGCAACAGCCATGGAAGCGACGTCTGGGGAAGCAAGGGCCTCTGTGTGCTGGATGCGCGACTCCAGACAAGCCTCCTCAATCTTGAGGAACAGCTCGTTTGCCCAGGGCATGAGGGTGTCCAGGGCTGCCATCGCGATGAGCACTTCCTGGGAGAAGTGCATGAAGACATTGGCAAAGATATTGGTGGCGCTGCGCTTGATGGTCACGAGAGCGATGAGAGGGGGTGGAACAGCGTCGCCCAGGCGGAGGATGTCCTCCGCCCGGTGCCAGTAGGAGACGACAGGCTCCGTCTCCCCCATGTGCAGGGAATAGAACTCCCTGAGCAAGCAACTAGTCTCGCCTTTGCTTGAGAGGCGATGCGATCACGTGAGGACTTGCCACACAGCCGCGGGATTCGGAGTCCCGTTGGTGGTGAAGTCGTCGAAAAAGGGCTCAATAGTGGCGTGTCGCTTGAGTGGCGACGGGGACAAGGGCACGCATGGCGCAACCAGCATCATGCAACTCATCGGCCTGGGTGGAGTAATATGGGAGGATGTAGTATGGCCACAAGCCCTCGTGTTGCGCCCAAATGCGCAAGGTGAGCTCCGAGCTTTGGAACTGCTTACCGGTCTGGAGCGGCGGGGGAAGGGACTCAGTCCTGTGGCCTGCGGTCGACTAGAGTGGGGCCAAGGACTAAGGCTATAGTCTACCGTTGGCGTTGGGTCTGCTGCTGCACCACGCAATATACGACAACAAAGACAACGAGACTAGCATGTCCGGGAGAAAGAAAGGATGGCACGACGCTAGCATGGCTGTGTGGTGTTGACAGCTGTAGTGCTACAGGCTGCTGCGTCAGCGCTGCGAGCTGTTGGCGAATCACGGCAAGAGGGTCTCGTGAGGCAGCAGGGCTGACAACAAAGCTTGTAGGTTGCTGCTGCTACTTCTGCTGCTATTGCTGGTGCCGTTGGTGCTGCCGCTTCTCCTACTACTGCTAAAGCGGTGGTGGCAGCTGTTGCTGATGTTGCAGTTGCCGCTCCTGTTGCGGCTTTTGTTGCTACTACTACTACTGCTGCTATTGCTGCTGCTATTGAGGCATTGGGGCCTGTTGCTGTTATGTCGGGTGCTGTTGCTACTACAGCAACAGCTTTTGTTATTGTTGCTACTGCTGTTGTTGGTGCTGCAACTGCTACAAGGATGGAAAATCTATGGGTCCTCCAACAAAGGAGGATCCCTCCCCACTGGGGCTATCGATCATGGCCCTATTTTTGTTCTTGTTGCCGACGTCAGCAGTGATGTCAGTAATGACGTTGGCACATCGCTGCTGACGTCAACAGCGGTCCGCTCTTGCTGACATCAATAGCGAGCTGCTACTATCCCTATACCCGTTCCGCTGCTACTACAGTTGCGACTATTGTGGTCGAGGCTGTTGTTGCTAGTCAAGACTGTTGCAGATGTTGCAACTGTTGCGGCATTTGCGACTGCTATGGCTCCTACAGCTGCGGTAGCTGCTGCGGCTGCCACGGTTGTTGCGGTTGCCGTGGCTTCTACGGCTACTGTAGCTTGTCGAGGCTCCTACAGTTACTATGGCTGCTGCGGTTCCTGCAACTGTTACGACTGTTGCACTTGTTGCGGTTGATGTGGCTACCACAAGTGCTACGACAGCTGTGGCTACTGCGACTACTGCAATTGCTGCAACTGCTACGGCTGATACGACTGTTGCGATTGGTACGGTTACTCTGGCTGCTGCGGTTGCGGCTATGGCTCTATTGCCTCCACAATTGCTGCTTCGGTTGCTACGACTCTGCTTCAGCCACAACTACGACTATGATTGATGCAGTGGTTGCTGCGACGGGCGCAGCCGTGTTGTTGCTTCTACTGCAGATGCTGTAGTGCTAGGTTCTACTACTGTTGTGGCAGCACTAGCAAGGGAAGGAGGGAAGGTGAGAAGGTTAAGCACTTCCCTTGTCTCGCGTCGTCGCCGCATGCATTGGTATCGTCACAGCGTTGCCCGTCGGTTTGCCGGCTGTGAGTCCGCCAACGCTACCGCCGTCGCGGGGTCTGTGCTGCCAAAGAGAAGTTTGGCAGCAATTCCCCCGCATCGAGAGCATTTTGACGACGCCACCAAGCTGGTTAACTCTATGAGGAAAACTCCAGTAGAGCTTCCCGTACATGGGCGTGTTTCTAGGACCGCCGGCGTAGACCTGTATGCCTCGTTACTGCTCATATCTCCTGCTTTTGCTACGCTCTGGCTCTAATACCAAGGTGGAGACTAGTCTAGAGCGGCTAGTTGGGGATGTAGCGTAGCTTGAGTAGGCATGGCCCAATGCTCGTTGCTCTGCACTACTGCCCCCTCTAGCTACTCTCGGACATGTGAGAGGAAAACTGCGTGATGAGGAGTTAGCGCCAAAAAGGCAGACAAAACTGAGAATGAATGATTAGCAACTGACAATGAGAGCAACTGACAGACCCCTCATAGAACTAGGCCTCGCTCAGCTCTGTAGAGCTTGTAACATAGGTTGCCAACCAATGACGAAATTCCTTGCTCTCCTAGCAAATGTAGGTGGTAATGAGGCATGTTTCTCGCTATTGTATACATGTGCTCAATATCCCCACCGGCCTAATTCCGCTATACCCACTGTTTGGGCTATGTTTTGTCGCTGAGCCCTCCCAGGCAACCGATGACCCCAAACCCGGGCGTCGTCCGTTTTTCCTCAAAATTGGACCATACATAAATACCCACCTTGCAAATGCAGTCGTGTGGTCAGAATTATCCAGAAAAACAGTAGCAGGGAGTTATGATTGCCCAACCCCAAGCACCACCTAGGCCAGAATCAGCCCAACCACAGCTGTGTCTAAAAAATCTGAAACTCGGACCTTAGACAAGACATGACGTTGCAAGTGCAACGGTGCGGTCGGATCTTGCAGAGGAGGCTCACGGGCAGCATCTACAGAGGTAGTGACCGCCAACGGCGGCCACTACAGTGGAGGTCCGTCGATGGAGCTGAGCCTAAGAGAAGAGGCTACATCAAGACTCGTGCAGACCTCAACGTGCGTCGGCTCCACTAGACGATGCTCCAACAGCGTCCCGTCTCGTCGTGCAGCCATCTGAACGCCAGTGTTAACAAGCCGGGAGTGCACAACATAGCACAATGAGAGGTGCGCACAAACCAACATACGTGTACATCATTGAGCATCTCGTTACACACTCGTGTTAGTTCTACATGTGCATGGACATTTGTACTATTGGGTCACGGGGGAGTGTTTTAATGTGAGCTGTTCCTATCCGTGTGCTGAATGTGACCACTCAGCCTTGTCCAATTCCCGTGCACGTCCCTGATGCAGACCCAGCTGGTATGGAAACGCCGTCGTGTGCGCATCCACTCATGTGTAGCTGCAGGTAGTTGCTATGGCGTGCCGGAGACATGATGGGACACAGCTAGTTTTTTTGCATCCAGTAAAATCTCCTCTGTGGACTGGCCCTGATGTACATCTGTACTTTGTGTCCACGAATTGATGCCGAAGTAGGGCCCGTGTGCAGTCGTTATGTCCGGCTCAATATTTTGCATCCATGGAATCAGGTTGTGCTGAATTTGGATGTTTGTGTACCAGTTTAAGGCGAACACAATGGTTTTGGGCAGGTTCAGGGCAAATCGACCTACAAATGCACAACTTGACGGTGCTTCTGACATCCTTTTATGTTGCATTGTCAATCCATTCGGTGAAAATGCCGATTACCCCCTGTTTTGACACCCTTAACCCTCATCCGCCCCTTTCGTCGGAACAATAAGCTCCATCCGCCCCTCCGTCGGAATGATAAGCCCCATTCGCCCCTCCGCCGGAGCGATAAGCCCCATCCGCCCCTCCGTTGGAGGGATAAGCCTGATCCGCCCCTCCGCCAAAACAATTAGCTTTGGAGGGATAGGCCTGATCCGCCTCATCCGCCCATGTCCGGCAAATAAAAGCCCAATCCGCCCCCCCGTTTTCACCATGCTCAGACAGCGACGCATGTCGCTGCTTAAGCATGGCGATTCCGAGCATGCCGTGCTAGAATGCGGCCCTCCATCACGGCCGTCATGATGGAGGGCCGCGATAGCATCGAGGGGTACGGGGGGGGGTGGGTGTTGCCAGCCGACATCCGTCGGTCGGCACTTCGTCAACCGCCGCACCCCCCCTCCCCCCCCCCTCTTCTCGCAGCCCGTCCGTCAATAGAGGCCCTCGCGATTGAGGGCCGCGATTGAACGGGCGGCCGGGGGGCTACCGGGGGGCGTTGGAGACTTGGGGGGGGGGAGGGGGGGGGGGGGGGGGGGGGGGGGGGGGGGGACTTTGACGGGGATTCCGGCCGACGGGCGTCCATAGGAATCCCCAACGGGAGTCGAAAATCCCTCTTTGTTTCTTTTTACACTTTGTACGAATTTGTACCCTCGTTTGAGATAGGAACAGTAGACAAACCCACCCCCTCATTTCACCCAGGGTTTGAGGGTTTGTTTTTGCGCGGGCACCTGCTAGGCCCCGTGGTAGCGGGGCCTAGCAGGTTCCTTTTCAACGCATGGGGAGTCTCGGACCCCCCATGCAAACTCCTCGCAAACCACTTACGAAAAATCACAAACCCTCCATTTAAGGAGTTTGTGATAATTGGGTAGAAATTTGTGACGTCAACATGTCGACGCCGCATCCATGCAACGTCGACATGCTAACTTTCGACAAACGAGGGGTATATCATTTACTTTCTACGCTTGGATTTTTGCATCCTTGCAGAAGGGGCGAGTCAGGATTATTGTTCTAGCGGACGGGCGAATGAGGCTTATCGTGCTGGCGGAGAGGCGGATCAGGCTTATCGCTCCGACAGAGGGGCGGATGGGGCTTATCGGTCTGGCGGAGGGGCGAATGGGACCTTTTGTCCAAAACTTGGGGTACATAGTCACTCTGCCCCAATCCATTGTGTAAGATAATGCTACCAATCTATAACACTATGACCTCCAAGCAAATCTTCGCCATGGCATTGCTTCTCCCTTACACCCTCGTCCATGTGCACTAACTACACTTGTTTCCCAGGCTGCACACATCGGCTAGATCTGAGTCCCCATCTGGAATCTACACAAGCTTTATCACGACTGAGAGGTCAACTATAAGACAAGAGTAGGGCCACCGAAGAATTAACACTTCGAACAGAGCACATCTCCTTATGAAGGAGTTGGTCAAGATACAGGTTCACCCAAGTTATGAAGCATAGCACATTTCAAGGAGGAAGTTCTATATCTTAAGGGGCATGACTTCTTAGGGTAATTTCACTACACCATACAACACTGTACCGAAACATGAAATGTTCAGCAAGAATTGAATGATTTTCCTTTTGAATTTGTGCCAGACAATTTTTCATGAACAATGTATGAGCAAACACTTGACATGATGTTCTTCCTTTGGTGTGTAAGGATGCTACCATTGTACACTACCAAGGTTGAAGGTCCACACATATCAGGCAATGATGACAGCAACAAGGATGCCTACAATAGCGGCGGCAGCTGAGACATTGACGAAAGTGACAACATTGTCAGTCACAACTACAACGACGACAAAGGCAACAATGACGACAATAATGACACGCTTCAAAGACGAAGACAACAAAGACAACAAAGAAGAAGACGACATCGACAACGACAATGAAGACAATGACAACGACGATGACGACGACGATGAAGACGACGATGGCCACGGCGACGAAGATACCGACAACGTCAACGATGACAATGATGACAGCAGCGAAAACGGCGACGACGACAACAGCAACATCGGAGGCGACGCTGGCGACAACATAGCACCAAGAGCGGCAATAGTGACGACCACAATGAAGGGGACAACTACGACGACGACCGCGTAGACAACCATGACGATGACCACGACAGCGACCATGACAAAAACCAAGATGATAACCACAACGATGAGCACAACATCGGTCAGCGCCACCATGACGACGACGGCGATGACAACAACAACGATGACGATGACAGCGACGATGACAGCAACGACGACCAAGACGACGCCGACGACGACGACGTTGACGGCGACGACGATGCCGACGCCGCCGCCGCCGCCGCCGACTACTACTACTACTACTACTACTACTACTACTACTACTACTACTACTACTACTACTACTACTACTACTACTACTACTACTACTACTATTACCGCCGCCGCCGCCGCCGGTTCGGCCCTCCCTCCTGAAGCGAGGGGTGGTTGCGCACCACCCCTCGCGTCAGCAAGGGCTGGCCGGCGGCCAGCTCGCTGCCGGCCGGCTGGACGGATGGCGGCCGGCCAAGCGACCGGCCGGCCAGCCGCCAGCCGCCGATCGCGGCCTCAGCCCGATCGGCGGCTGAGAGGCCACAAGGGCCTCGAGGGCGAGGCCTCGTGGCCTCGTGCCCTCGCCCCCCCCTTGCCCTCCTTGCCAAACAAGCAAGCGAGGACGAGGGATAGGGGGAGCGAGGGCTAGGTCGAGAGAGCTGGCGCGAAATCGCCAGCGTGCCTCGCACGTGACGACTTCGCGCCAGAACGACAAAACGTAAATCGCAGTTCATTCCCGACAAACTTCGACATAAAACAAACGAAAAACTCGTGCAAACACACGAGTTTGAGGTAAAACCCCCGGTTTGGGTCCCCAAAGCAGGGGTTTGGTTAAAAACGGTAATGGGCCTCCGGAGACTCGAAATATTCGAGTCTCCCTGCTCTGGGTCGTTGATGACGATTGCCCCTCAGTCCTGCAAAGGGGGAAAACCCCTGACGCGGACTGAGAATGCCATTCTGCGATCTCCGACGACGACTTCAGACTAGGAGCTGGAGACACAACTCGTTACAGTGGTTCTCAGAGCCAGACGACCCTCGCGACCAAGAGTCCGACAGAAACGGCGGCTACGACATAGATGAAACGTCGTCGGCAGCTACAAGTAGCAGTAGAAACACCAAAAGGGACTACGGCATCTACGCTTCACTGTTTGAAGCGCCGTAAAGTGCGTTAGGAAGCTAGAGAAGAGCTCTATTTTTTGGGACCTAATTGAATTTTGTGGGACGGGGTGGGGAGTGCTCACCCCCAAACCACCAAGATTTCCTTTCTCTTCATGGTTCCCTCCTTCCCTCCTTCAACCAAAAATTGGGACAGTGTCTCTTCCCAAGGCCAGGGGCTCTCAAAGCTTGAGGAAGCTCTTAAAAGAGGGTGGAAGACACCTTGGGGACTTTTGGCGGCTCCCCCAATGCCGCCGGCTCAAGGAGGACGCCGCCAAGGGACGTGAGACGTGCCAAGAAGACTCAAGAAGAGACCAAGGAAGACCAGAAGACAAGAAATCAAGAAGAAAAGTAGTCTTTTCATTCTTGACCTTGTACTTGCTTGTTTTCTTGCTCTTTGTCTCAGTTTTGTGAGCGGTACTCACACTTCTTATTACTCCCTTGTATTGTTTTTTTCTCTTTTCCTAGATCCTAGTTGCTACCAAGTGCCGTGAGTCATGGCTTAGGAGGACTAGTTTCAAAACCCACGACCTTGTGCCGACGTGGCGGCCTAGGAAAATAGAAAGTTAACTTATGATTGCCTCACCGATGGTGAGAGCAACGTCTCAGGAGGCGATTCCTCCTCGTTGTGGGGTGATCCTCACAACGACCTTCACGTGCTAGTCGCACGAACGACGAGATGGCAAGTGCCGGACCGTCCAAGACAAACAAGGGCAAGGTGGTGACGGCCTCACCACGAGCTCTTGGCGGACTCCAAATCTTGGGAGCCCCCGCCGCGAGCACGATTGCCAATCCAAAGGCAACCGTACCACCTAAGGCAACCGTGCCGCCTAAGGCAACCGTACCGCATAAGGCCACCGCACCGCCGAAGGCAACCGACGCCGACCTCGGCGACATCGAGAAGTGTGCGGAGGCTGAAAACGTGCTCGACGAGCACGTCAATGCGCACGTGGGTAATCCCCACGCGACGGACGACCCAATGGAGGAGGATCTCCTAGAAGGGGACCCCGACGAAGAGCACGATGCATACAATGGCGAAGGCGATGAGGATGGCGACCATCTTCATCGTCATGCAGCGAACTCAAGCCGATTGCTCGAGAAGGATAAGACACCCGCCGCATCACCTGAAGCTGCCGATGGCAGCGAGACTGCCGAGAGCAGCAATGGCGCTAAAAGCGGTCACACGGGAAGTTCTCGCGAGAACGAGCCAGACAACGACGCCGCGAAGGCAATTCGCAAGGACAGTCGTAGGCTGGCGGAGTTTGCTGCAAAGGCGGCAGGCCGACTCAGGATCACCACCGACGGTGGGGATACGGCATCCCTCGGAGGAATGGGGGCAGACCCCCCTTCCTACGATGCGGCCGCAATGGGGCAAGGCAGCATCCTCATCGACGACAATCTCCTCCAAACAGTGGGACTCCTTGGAGGCGTGTACGCGAACCATACCCTCTTGCAGTGGGTGAGGGTGCATGGACAACGCGAAGTCCTGGAGGCTATCGCCGATACTCCGACGACATCAGAGCTCAAGTTCGCGTTCGCCAACCTGCTAGCCCACGTCGAGTAGAGCATCACGGACCTTGACCGTGATCACCAGCTGCAGCGCCTGGCCGCCCATGAGGCAAGCCGCCGATGCAACGACCTCGACAAGGCGTTGCAGAGCGTGACCCAGGTGTGGATGCAGCAGCAAGCGCAGCGTGTCGCAGCTGTGGATGCCACTACCGGTGGCAGCGACGACTTGCCTACCTCGACGACTTCGGGTTCGGTCATGAACACATCCTTCCTCCACAGTGTGGAGATCTTCCGGAAGGGCGTGAAGCAAGCCAACTGGCTGAACCGCATGGAGCACGTTCTACTTGTCCACAAGGCTCCACTCAGTCAGTGGGGCGACCTTGCCAGGACGCGGCTTGAAGACAAACACTTTAAGTATGTGGTCAAGGAGTGGACTGCGCAGCAGCCGCACCTCGAGTAGCAGCCCATGTCGTGGGAGGCCTTCTGCGTGATCATGCGCAAGAAGTGCACCCAACGTGAGGAGGCGCAGTGCGCTTTCCACAAGATCAAGGACTTCAGTCAGCTGGGCAGCTCGCTCGAATCCTACTTGAGCGAGTTTGCCGCACTCGCGGAGGAAGCCGAAAGCTTCACCGAGGGCGATGGGACTCAGACCTTCAAGTACCCGGAGTGCATGCTGCTGGAGTAATTGCGTGATGGTCTCGCCAGCAAGAAGCTGAAGGACAAGACCACCACGACAGCCATTGGCCAAGCTTGGACAAGCTGGGGGGCGTTGCGCGACTACATGAGCGAAGTGTATTTCGGCGAGCCCGAAGCACTACTCTGATGCACGGCCGAACGCGCGTGCATAGCAAGGCCGCGACGTGCGCATGGACAATGCAAGGGCTAGTGGGTCAGCTGGACAGCGAGGCGGGGGCAAGGGCAAGCAGCCTACAAACCCTCCAGCCAAGAAGGCTTGTGGATGCAAGGGCCCCAACAACAAGCGCAGCCGCGAGAATGACAAGTTGCAGGCAGCGCGTGAGCGTCACAACACATCCTTCCGCAAAGGGCTCTGCCACAACTGCATGCAGCCGGGCCACTTTAGGGCTCAGTGCCCTCAGGCTACTGGGGGTGGAGAAGATGCCGCGGCGTTAGCTGTAGCAGTAGCACCTCGTGGGGATGGTGCAGCAGGAGGCCGCGGACAGGGCCGTGGACAGGGTCGCATTCGCGGCAAATCGGCCCGGCCGTGGTAACGGACAGGGCCGTGAGGCGGGTTTTCCCCACCCCTGAGTGACGTCAGTGGGGACCACTCAGGGGTAAAACTGGATCACGAGTGTGGGTTCATGTTTTCAGATGAGGATGTTAAACAATTTGAGTTTTTGACGAGTTCAAATTTCTCTATTGTCTTCTCTCCTCTTGTTGAACCGCATTCTATACTTGCTGGCCGACATTGCCCACTAAACCTTGCATCTTCGGACGAGATGCATGATCGTACATGCTTAGTGGTGGCGACACCGACCACTGTGCAAGAGTTGTGTGACACNCAGGGCCGTGAGGCGGGTTTTCCCCACCCCTGAGTGACGTCAGTGGGGACCACTCAGGGGTAAAACTGGATCACGAGTGTGGGTTCATGTTTTCAGATGAGGATGTTAAACAATTTGAGTTTTTGACGAGTTCAAATTTCTCTATTGTCTTCTCTCCTCTTGTTGAACCGCATTCTATACTTGCTGGCCGACATTGCCCACTAAACCTTGCATCTTCGGACGAGATGCATGATCGTACATGCTTAGTGGTGGCAACAACACCGACCACTGTGCAAGAGTTTTGTGAAACAGTGATTGAAGCAAACGCCCTCAAAACAATGATTTCAATCACGTTCGAAGTACCTTTAGTCGACGATTTCGACCCAGTCAAGTTTAAAGATTGGAAGGTGCTAGCCGAATTCACACGTGCCCACAAGATATGGACTCGAGTGGGTGAATCATGGGAGTTGCGACGGCCGTCGTACAGATTCCGTGTTTATCACAAACTCGGCTTGCCGTCGTCGAGTCTGTTCACTCCGAAGAGTGGAGGCAACATGACGATGCAGTTCAAGGGACTCCTAGCTGGTACTCCCGTGAACATACTTGCTGACACTAGAGGAGACGAATCTTTTGTTAGCCTTGGGTTTACTCCACATGTTGGCCTGAAGTACGAGTCATCGAATGGTGCAGTTGTTGTCGGTGATAACCGTACGGTACCCGTGTTCGGTACTTGTAAAGCAAAAACTTGCATTCAAGGGTACACACAGAGTGTCACGTTGAAGGTACTCAACCTTCTTGACCCGTTTGATGTGGTGCTAGGCGATCCCTGGCTCCGTGACAACAAGGCTCTAATGTGCTTTGGATCAAAGCGTTTGATCCTCCGAAAAGGACAATGCCGCTTTACGTTGATTCCGAGTACGGAATCATCACCGACCCGACTCAAAGTCCATGCAAGCTTGTCTGCGATGTAGGTCAAGAGACGTCTTCGACAAGGTTGTCGATACTTCTTGGCTGAGCTGTAGAAAGTGGAGGATGGCGTGAAGGAAGACACGCCATAAGAGATCAGGTCTCTATTGGCGGAGTTCTCGGACGTATTCCAAGACCCACCGGCTGGGCTTCCACCAGAAAGACACATGTGCCACAGGATTCTGCTGCAACCGGAGGCGACTCCTCCGTTCAAACCCATGTATCACCTTAGTCCAGTAGAAAGGCAAGAGGCCAAACGCCAAATCAAAGAGTACCTTGCAAAAGGGTGGATCGAGCCCAGTAGCTTGCCGTACGGTGCGCCGATTCTTTTTGTGAACAAAAAGGACGGTGGTTTACGCATGTGCATGGATTACCGGGCGTTGAACAAGCTGACGGTGAAAAATTGATTCCCCTTACCGCGGATTGAGGACCTTTCTGACCAACTCCAAGGCGCAAAAGTATTTTCGACCTTGGATTCATATCAAGGGTACCATCAAATCCGCATCACGGAAGATGATGTGCCCAAAACCGCATTTTGAATGCACATGGGACACTATCAGTTCCGAGTGTTATGCTTCGGGCTTACAAATGCTCAGGAAACCTTCCAAGGAGAAATGAACCGAACGTTCGCCAAGCAACTCGGACAGTCTGTCTTGGTTTACCTAGATGGCATCCTCGTTTTCTCCTAATCAATGGAAGAGCACATAGAACATCTACGCAAAGTTCTCGCAATCCTGCGGGAGCAAAAGTTCTATGCAAAAGTGAGCAAGTGCAAGTTTGCACAAGAGGAGCTCGAATACCTTGGACACATCGTCGGCAAGGACGGCATCCGTGTCGACCCACGGAAGGTCCAAGCCGTTGTGGACTGGCCACACCCCGAAAATGTTGGGCAGATTCGGTCTTTCCTCGGCCTTGCAAACTACTTTTGACGGTTTATGCAAGGGTATTCGACCCTGGTAGCACTGCTAACCAGGCTCACGCAAAAAAACGTGCGTTGGGAATGGACACCTGATTGCGAGAACGCTTTTCTCAAAGTCAAAGAGCTTCTATCCACGGTGCCCGTCCTAGCTCTTCCGGATCCATTGCAACTGTGGGAGGTTTGATGTGATGCGTCGGTAGTAGGAATCAAAGCCGTCCTCATGCAGAACGGTCACCCAGTTGCGTATGACAGCCGGAAGCTCATCCCTGCAGAAACGCGGTACACGACTAGGGATCAAGAGCTCCTTGCAGTAGTACACGCTTTCAAGATGTGGCGTTGCTACCTCGAGGGTGCTGAAGGGGGTGTGACGGTCGTGACGGACCATAATCCATTGGTGTTTTTCCAAACGCATCCGAACCTGTCAAGACGACAGGCACGTTGGAGCGAATACCTGAGTCGATTCTCGTTCACATGAGAATATCGGCCAGGACGCATCAATGTGGTCGGTCCACTAAGTCTACAGCCTGTGGAAATCAAAGCAACCACCGAGGTCAGTGGGTGTTTCATGGCCATTGCCACAGCAACAGTACAATCACCAGATCCCCCTGCACCTCTACGGCAACCACCACGAGAGATTACCCATTACAACGGTTTTGTGAACAGGATCCGGATGGGATACTGTGTGGATTCTTGGTGTCAAGACTCTCAAAATTTGGACAAGTACGGCTTGGTGGAGGCTGCAGGAATCGTCTGGCACGGAGAACAAGTTGTTGTGCTAAACTCAGGAGACCTTCGAGTAAAGGTTATCTCCCAGTTCCACGACCCGCCGGTCGTAGGTCATGTGGGACCCCAAAAGACCGGACAGGCACTTTCGGACCACTATTGGTGGCCAGGATGGAGTGTCGATATCCGTAAGTATTACATGTCATGCGACCTATGTCTTTGGAGTAAGGCTAATAATAAGAAGCCAGCTAAACTCCTCCAACAGCTTCCCATTCCTGGGACTCCATGGGAGTGCGCCAGCATGGACTTCATTACTGGTCTTCCGGACACAGCCCGTGGCCACGATGCAATACTAATGGTTGTGGATCTTTTGACGAAGACGACACACTTCATTCCTACAACCACTGACGTGAACACAGAGGAGACCACTCATCTCTTCTTTGAGTGTGTCGTAAAGTACCACGGCTTGCCGTTGCGCATTATCTCCGATCGAGATCAAAAAATTTCCAGTAAGTTCTAGCAAAAGATGTACGAGTACTTCGGCAGTGAGTCACAAATGTCGACAACATTTCACCCTCAAACTGAAGGACAAACAGAGCGCATGAATTGCACTCTGGATCAGATGCTCTGCATGTACGTGGACCCTGCCATGCATGATTAGGAAAAATTCCTTGCACCGGCAGAGTTTGCGGTGAACAACTCGGTGAACGAGTCCACAAAGTTCACACCGTTTGTGTTGAACAGTGGTCGGCATCCAGTGGTTCCCTCTTCATTGGTGAAGATTGGGAGCACAGAAGGGCAGGTTCCTTCTGCTCAAGCCTTTGTCAAGCCCATTGACTCCTTGTTACAGGAGGCGAATGGTCACCTTCAAGCAGCTCGGCAGCGACAAAAGGCATATGCCGACAAAGGTCGCCGGGAGGTCTCGTTTGACATTGGTGACAAAGTGTTGCTTAGCACTAAAAACCTTCGGTTGAAGTCGTCAGGGGCAAGAAAACTACTACCGAAGTGGATTGGGCCATTTCCCATTGTCGCACGCATCGGGCCAGTGGCATACCGATTGCTACTTCCGCCAAGTATGAAAATACATGACGTGTTTCATGTGAGCCTGCTGGCTCCATACACGGCAGACGGAACCGTTCAGCCATCGCCAACATTCCTTGCTGCCGACGGCCAATACGAGGTCCTTTGCATACTCCAGCACCAAGAGCGTACTCTTCGGTCGTGCGTTGTTAGGGAGTACCTCGTTCATTGGGCCGGTTGTGGACCTGAGCATAATTCATGGGAGCCCGAATCTTGGTTGCCCACAGGGGTGGTCAAAGAGTACTAGAGCAAGCGTACAGCTCGCACGGATCGACGCGTGGCAGTAGGTACCACCTGAACACGGAAAAAGTGAACAACATTCCCACAGGGCAGCATTCATGGACAGCGACCATAGGAGGTTGGGGACGCCCAACATGGTTGTCGCGCGGACGCTCCAGCCTAAAGGGGGGGAGGCCGCTAGCCGTGCTGACCTACAAGCTACAGCTTAGGTCTAAGTACCATGCACGTGTTCATGTCTAGCTGGTGATTGAAATCATTAATTTTCTTTCACAATGTTGATGACTCACTAACTGAAAATCCTACTTGTTGTTCGTGAACCGGGACGGTTCATAAAAAGTGGGGAGGAATGTAGCGGGAGGGCCGGTTCGGCCCTCCCTCCTCGCTCAAGTGAGGGGTGGTTGCGCACCACCCCTTGCATCAGCGAGGGCTGGCCGGCGGCCAGCACTTCGCTGGCCGCCGGCCAGTTCGCTGCCGGCCGGCTGGACGGCCGGCGGCCGGCCAAGCGACTGGCCGGCCACCGGTCCGCCAGCCGCCAGCTGCCGATCGCGGCCTCAGCCCGATCGGCGGCTGAGAGGCCACGAGGGCCTCGAGGGCGAGGCCTCGTGGCCTCGTGCCCTCGCCTCCCCTCGCCCTCCTTGCAAAGAAAGCAAGTGAGGATGAGGGATAGGGGGAGGGAGGGTGAGGTCGAGAGAGCTGGTGCGAAATCACCAGCGTGCCTTGCACGCGACGATTTTGCGCCAGAACGGCAAAACGTAAATCGAAGTTCGTTCGCGACAAACTTTGACATGAAATAAACAAAATAACTCGTGCAAACACACGAGTTTGAGGTAAAAACCCCCGGTTTGGGTCCTAAAACCAGGGGTTTGGTTAAAAACGGAAATGGGCCTCCGGAGACTCGAAACACTCGAGTCTCCCTGCTCTGGGTTGTTGATGACAATTGCCCCTCAGTCCTACGAAGGGGGAAAACCCCTGACGCCGACTGAGAACGCCATTCTGCAAACTTCGACGACGACTTCAGAGCAGGAGCTGGAGACACGACTCGTTACACACTCAAATCTTCGCTAAAGTTAACCTATAATGCGGTTACCACCATATCCCTTGGCAGACACCGACATGAAGAAGACCACGTTCCGAACGTGCTACAGGCATTTCGAGTTTGCAGTCATGGCATTTGGACTCAGCAGCTACGTTGATGGCGGCAATGAACAACATTTTCCACCCATACCTTGATGATTTTGTCGTGGTTTACCTCAACGATAACTTGGTGTATAACTGCACCCGGGAGGAGCATGATGGACATCTCCGAGAATTTCTCCAAATATCACAATTCTTAAAAAAAACTCCTGATGTGCGACTTCCGTCGCCATTTGATCATTTTTTTTTGTCATGTCATCAACGGCAGACAAATCACAATGATTATGAAAAAAATGTGGCAGCAGTCACGGAATGGCTGACCCCTTTCAAGATCCGAGACGTTCAAGTCTTCCTTGGCTTCTATAATCACCACCGGTATTTCATAAGGGATTGCGCTTAAGTGTCAACGCCTTTCTCCGACCTCACTACAAAAGAAAACGAGTGACGGTGGGGAGACAACAAACAAGAAGCGTTCACGGCTTTGCGAAACGCACTGACCTTGGTGGCAGCCCTATGATTGGCCGATCCAATGATCGAAAACATCATGGATGTAAACGCCTTTGACAAAGCCATTTGCATGGTCCTCCCACAGGATCACAGCAACAGAGAGCAACTGGTCGCTTACATGTGACAAAAGCTACGCGGAGAGGAACTAAACCACGTTATACACGTGAAGGAGATGCTAGCAGCCGTACACGCATTAAAGACATGGCGATGCTACCTTGAATGCCGCAAGTACATTGTAAGAACCGACCATCACACTCTGAAACATCTGAAGACACAGCCAAACCTCAGACGGTGCCAAATTTGATGGATGGAGTTACTCAAATTTGGGTTCGACGATGATGTCGAGTACCGGCCGGGCAAAACCAACCCAGCAGACGCACTTTGCCGCCAACCGGACTTGATGGCTGAGGCAACAATGCTTCAACTGCAATGGGATCCGTATCTCGAGCAGTTGTTGACACATAGTCACGACGAGCATGGCGGATATGTCAAAGCCAAGTTCAGGCACGACACACCTTATTGGCGGCGATAATTCACTTGCCAGGTGGTCGTTCCCCGGGGAGAAGAATCCCGTTGCATTGTGCCCAAGGAGTGCCACGACATTAGTCCAGGAGGAAATTTTGAAGAGGAAAGTACACTGAAGAAGACCTACTCGTGGGACAAGATCCAAGCCAATATGGCCAACTTCTCCAAATCGTGTGACATGTGTTAGTAACAAAACTCCCGTTGCACGCGGCCACCAGGAGTTCTGCAGCCGCTACCCATTCCAATGGAACTGTGGACCAACATCTCCATGGACTTCGTCACTTGACTACCGGTCACACCTGAATGATATGACACAATTCTTGTAGTAGTCGATGAGTTCTCTAAAATTTCCCACTTCATCCAGACGATAACCACCCTCACCGCAGAAGGCACAGGACGGATGTTTCTAAGCAACATCGTCATCTACACAGTGTGCCAAGAACCATCACAAGCGGTAGAGATAGTTGATTCACCAGCCGTTTGTGGCGCAAACTGGTGACTCTTGACGGCGGTCGAATCCAACTTTCCACTGTGTTTCACCCCCAAACCGACGACCAAACCGAGTGTACCAATCAGACGCTTGAACAACTTCTCCGCACATTATGCGAGCCACACGGGGCGGATTGGGCAGCCAAACTGCCGACCGCCATACTCACGTGTAATTCCGTGACGTCCATCGCAACAGATAATGTTCCGTTCAAAGTGGAGTATGGAAAACCTCCCGCCACACCAGCCGGACTTTACAATCGGAGCAACATTCCCACGGTTGACATCTAACACGGCCACGTCTCCACCCTGCGGGACAATTCATAGCACACGCTTGTGAAGACACAAGCTGCGATGAAGTGAGCAGCCCACTGACATCGCAGCAACGACGTGTTTGCCGCTGGTCAAAATTTCCTCCTCGACTCGGCAAACATCAAACTCTGCGGAGCCGACTATTTGAAACTCAAACCTCGATGGTTGGGACCGTTTGAGATCGAGCGCATGCAAAACCCCCGTGGTTGCACGACTCAAACTCCCTGAAACTATGCAAGTTCATCCGATATTCCACATGAGCAGACTAAAACACTACCAAGACCTTGGCAAGAACTTCCTCTACAAAGATGCGCCTCCTCCTCCTCCTCCTGTACAAGTGGATGAGGACACATAGTACGTCATTGAGGACATCCTCCACCATTGACAATGTGGCAACATGACGGAATATCTTGTTTAGTGGCACGGCTATGATGCCATGCACAACAACTGGGAACACTACACCAACCTCCGTGACTTCGGTCATTTGATTTACGGGTGTTATCGGTGTCACCAGGCTACACCTGTAAGCGCCCGAGGACATCACGGCTAAAAGGGGGCAAGTGTTACGTACCAAACGTACATGAGTCCCTGAACTTTCCAAGTGGGCATTTCTACCATGACACAAATAGACCACCACGCATCGAGACCTCGATTTCTGCTCTGACAGTGGAGGGAAACTCGGCCAACTGCCCTCGCCCTCCGTTGTTCCTTCTCACAGATTTTGAAAGCTTAGACCACTTTCGAGAATCGTCGACAAATTCATCGCGATCTCTCGGTTAGCTTCTCAGCGCATCGAGTTTTATAAAGATGTATCTCGCATCTTCACCGTCGATCTTTGAAGCCCCTTGATTCTTTGGCGGAGCTTCTCAATCCAGCCACCGACAACGCGACTCCGCACGCGTCGCTTGACGTTCGACCCGACGACCACGACTACGTCGCATTTGTAGCTCAGCACTTGTACATGTGTTCGGTCGTTTGGACACTTGTCATCAAAGTACACTTATCGGTAATTACAAATTGCTCAAGTGTCCCAAATTCTCAAACTGCGTTCTGCCTTGCATTTTGTACCTGTCTACCATCCACGCTTTGTTCGGCATAACAGGAAGGTGGCTTACAATGAAATGTTTCTGGGTATGGTTGTATGGAACTCAAAGTCACAAAGATTAATGCAAATTGCTAGAATCATTAATGTTTTTATCATTGCTTTGTTTATCATAATTCAAACAATCCTGCATTGTGGGATGGCCGCTGCCCAAATTCAGTTATGTTTAGTTGTGAAGAACTTACATCACTAGAGCAGACAGCATGAGTTTATTGAGGATTTGAGTACATGCAATCTAAACTAGTGGCATTGACTACATGCAGGCATGCATTGGGGCTATGTAGTAATGCACTAGAGTCGGGCTCAAACATGTTATCTGCCTTGGAAACGAGTTTTGCTCGACCCTCCCCTCCTGTCCGAAGAGAATTCGTCGTTAGAGTGACGTGGGGCGTTTTAGCTGATAAGTACGCGCAAGCGCGGACATAAGCCTGAGATGTCCGTAGTTTGAATATTGACCATGTTATGTCCAAAATGTTTATCATTACAACGCCATATCCATTTCATGGCCATGCTTGATCAACGATGCAAGTTGCCGATCAAGCGAAGCGAGGGGAGTAATCTATCACCCTTGTTGCCACGAGAATCGCGATGGAGCAATTAGCCGTTTTTCTGTTTTGGACCTGCAAACCCCCATTCATGGATTTATGATTTTCTATGTTTTGCACGGGCGGAGCCCGGGCAAACATCAAACCCTACATTTGCAAATGGGGGTTTGTGAGTAAAGAAAAAAAGGCTAATCGCTCGATTGCGATCGAGTGCAATCACCTTTTTTGATCTTTTTTTCAGAAACTGTAACAGCATTGGCTGTTTTTGTGACTGTCACTCGGACCAAAACGGAAGCCTTCAGATTAGAAATTCCAAAGAGAGCGAGTGACTGGCCAGCTGCGCCATGTTGACTAAGACGCGTCATGGCCAAACGGACACAGTCGCCATAGGGCATGGACATGCAAAAATGTGCATCCTAATCATAATCGTCCTGTTGCACGTGGCACTACCACGTGGAACAAGACCTCAGTGATTCTCTAGGTGTGGAGGAATGACGTGATGGATTTCCATCGCGACACTCCTCTTGTCCCAAAATCTGCACTAAATGTATTTTCCGGGCAAGAGTCAACCTAGAATCTAGCACGCATGTCTTTCAAGGGACAAGGACAACTCGAGACTCAAATCTCGAGACCCAAAAACGTACCGTAGATATCTGAAGACCATTTTTAATCCTAAAAATAGTCCGCAACCCATAGAAACCAATTGAATTTTAATACATGCTAGCCGCTTTCAAACCCTATCCCAAAATACACTCGGGTTCAGGGTTTCATTTTTGCGCATGCTCTTGCTGGGCCCTTCGGTAGCGGGGCCTAGCAGGTTCCCTTTAAACACATGCGGTGTTTTGGACCCCCCACTTATAAAACTGTTAACCTTTCTGAGAAAATTCAAAAAACCCTCTAGTAAGGTAGTTGTGATTTTTTTTTCATGTCTGACGATGACAGCATGCTGTGACTGCATGGCATGCTCCGTTGGCATAGCGTGTTCATTTGGATATAGCGTGGTTTTTTTTTGCATGCTCGCTAGATATAGCTTTGATACAGAGCTAATGATTCTGAGATTTGTGTATGGCATAGGTAATGTGCGAAACGTGGATATGGCAGTTGATATTGAGAATTCTCTGGATGTATGGCTACTCCTCCTAGTTACGTGCTTGCTTGCAATGTCTGGTATATGTTTCGCAAAAAAACCGTGGTTGCTTCTCAAAGTGTGTCCGATATGCAAGTTCTTCTCGGACTGGGACTCGCTTCCGCAAGAATAATCACGTTCAGAGAGTGACTGTCGTCCGGACGCGACAAAAGTGGAGAAAAAATGCTGGAAAAAACAACGTTTCCGTATGTGGATAGAAACGCCGACTGCAGACAGAAATGCGGTCAAACAAGTCATTGTGCAGCTGATTTTCTGACGGCAGCGCAGATTCCTGGCTACCGAACCGATTGCATAGGGTTACCACGTACGGCAACGTTACAAGGTACCTTCTTTGGGGTTTTCGAAAGGGTGAAATAGCTCAGATATCCATAAAACGCAAAGTGTGACTCTGATCGGCCCAGTAGTGGCAAAAACAAAACTCAAAAGCCCAGTCGAAAATCATGCTCGCTCGCGGCATCCCTCGACGGGCGAGCATGAAAAAAACCTGCATGCGGTCATCGCTCCCTCGCGATCAAGCGAAACACCCTTCTTTTGTTTTTTATGATTTCTCATAAATGCAAACCTGTTCTTTTTACGCACAAACCGCAATCAAACCCTACCCCAAATTACGTTGGGGGTTTTAGGATTTTGTTTTTGCACGAGCATCTGCTGGGCCCCGTGATACCGGAGCCCAGCAGGTTCCCTTTCAATGCACGGGGAGTCTCGAACTCCCCTCAAACTCTAAACAAACCCCCCCCGCTAGAAACACAAATGATGCAACAAAGGGACTTGTGATACTAGCGGAGGGCGCCGCATGCCATGCATGACAACGCATGACATGCGGTCTTGCCATGCATTTTTGTCTGTTTTCTTTCTTACTGGCGTGGCGGTAGCGGCGCCTAATGGGTAGTTAGATTATGTTTCACCGGAAGGCGGGCGAATCAGTTCTATGTTTTTACTATTCGGGTATCTCGTGTAACAACCCTTTTTGAAAATGCTATCCACCCTGCTCGAAGGATTTTGACCTCCATTCGTCCCCTGTTTTGATTTTTGACCTCCATAAGCCCGAGTTAAAAAAATTGAAGTCACGACGCCTCAAAGCCAGTGTTGGTGACAAGAGAAGGAAACGCTAGGCAGCAGGTTGGGACAGCAGCGTTGTTGATGCAGCGTGCGGGCTTCCACGCTCTTTGCTTAAGTTTGCTGCCCCCTCAGTCTGCCGCTCTAGAGTCTAAGTCTGGAAGCTCTGGGTTTGTTACTCAGAAACGGGCGCGCTAGTGTTAGCGCCAAAAAGCAGTTGAAAACTGAAAGTGACTGATTAGGAATGAAGAATGAGCAACAATGGGAGACCCCTCCAAGTTCTATCCCCCCCCCACTAGTGTAGAACTTGTTACTCGGCTAACCAGCCAATTACAACATAGTCCTAGACATATTTTCTGGCAGGCAAGGTTTTCTCGGTGAGCCCAGCAGACGCTCGACAACCCAGAACCCGGGCGTCGTCCATTTTGCCTCAAAACTGGATAATACCATAATACCAACGCTGCAAACGCACTCATGCGGTTAGAATCAGCTAGAAAAACAGCAGCAAAGAGTTATGGCTGCCCGAACCCAGGCAGTAACTACGATGGTCCACGATGCCAAACATTGTCATGCAGCTAGGAACATGGACCCTAGGTAGAGAATGATGCTGCAGACGCAATGGCACAGTCAGAACCTGCACAAGGAGCATGTAGGCATCATCTGCGTTGGTAGTGACTGCCGGCGGCCTGACCGCTGAGGAGGCCTGCCGATGGAGCTGAGCACGTCGCTGGAGGGAGGAGGCCTCAGCAAACTACAACTAGGTCTCAGCGTGCGTCGGCTCCACCGGACGACACTCCAGCAACGTCGAGTCTCGCCGTCAGTCATCTGCACGCCGATGTAACAAGTCGGGAGGAAAGAACAGAGCACAATGAGAGATGCGCAAAAACCAACACTCCCCCATGAATCACAGGCGCAGTGCACATGAGCGGGCAGAGACAAAGTCAACAACCAGACTCCCCCAGGGCACGCAAAGACGCAAGCACGGACAAAGAGAGCCACTCATGGACGCACGCCAACGGAACTCACAGCCTTTTTGAACAAGTCGCGCTTCAGTGCCTTGGTCAAGAAGTCAGCCAGCTGCCGTGCTGTATCAACCCACACAATGCTAATGCTGCGGTCATGCAACAGTGAACGCACATAGTGATACTCAACGTTGATGTGCTGTGTGCGTGTGTGATGGATGTCGTCATTGTCGGCGATGGCCATGGCACTCATAATGCAACGTGATGGATGCAACGAACTAATGCAACTGAGACAACAGACGACACAACCGCACACTGTCATACGCGCCTGAGTCAAGGGCCATGTACTTAGCCTCAGTAGTGCTGCGTGCAATGCACCCATGCTTGCCACTGCACCAAGATACAGCCGTGCCGTCGATGAGAGATCTAGCCTATACGCCTTTTACCGTCTGGACTGCCGGCCCAATCATTGTCGATGTAGCCCACCGCGACGACAGACGGCTGGCGGCGGAACATGAGACCTCGCCGGGGAGTCGAGACGACGTAGCGCAGTACTCGGATCGCGGCCTCGAAGTGGAGGCAACACATCTCCTGAGAAAATTGAGCCAGGAGGTTAACGGCGAACGCGATGTCTGGGTGCATCGTCTTCGCCAGGAACATCAGTGACCCGATGACTCAGAGATACGTGGTCATGTCAACTGGCTCCACCACAACGGCTGGGTCAGGACTCTTCAGCTTCACCTGGCCATCAGGTGACATGGGTGAAGATGCGCTTGGCACGAGGGGCAGGTCCTCGGCGAAGCGAGTGGAGTGGGTTTGCATATTGGTAGCCTGGTGGACATGGAGAATGCCCTAGGAGCGATCATGCTCGAGCTCCATGCCCAGGAAGACTCGGGCAAACCCGAGATCCTTCATCTGGTAGGCGGTGTGCAGCAGGTCCTTGATACGCTGGATGGCACCCATGTCAGGCAACGCAATGAGGAGATCGTCGACGTAGACCAAGACAGCCGCAAGGGTCTAGCCTCGCGAATTGAGGAATAGTGCGGGGTCAGCAATGCTGCGTTGAAGGCCGCCGCGTAGGAGCGTGCTGCTGATCTCCTGGTTCCAGCACCGAGGCAACTACTTCAGGTTGTAGAGGGCCTTCCACAGCCGCAAGACTCCCCCAGTGTCATCGTCGAAGCATGAAGGCTGCACCATGTAGAGCTCCTCATCCTCCAGTGAACCATGGAGGAAGCTGTTGCTCACATCCATCTAATGCAGCTCCCACCCATGCTCGACAACCAGGATGAAGAACGTCCAGCTCGTGGATAGCCGGCCAACTGGGGCAAAGATCTGGTCGTAACCGACCCCAGGGACCTGAGCAAACCCCTTGGCTATGAGGCGGGCCTTGTACTTGTCTAAGGAACCGTTAGGCTTCCATTTGCGCCGAAAGATCCACTTGGCACCAATGGCCTTCCGACATGGAGGGAGGTCTACGAGGTCATACACGTGGTGCTGCCGGATAGCAACGAACTCGTCAACGTAGGCAGCATCCCAGTGTGTGGCCTCAGGAGAGACTTGAGCCTCGCGTAGGGTGGCTAGGTCCTTCGGGCGTGCTAGGTAGCAGACTGAGAGAGCATGTGCATCTCGAGCTCCCGAAGGGATGCGTGCTAGTGCAGCCATGACAGCATGCCAATGCTCGTAATGAAGCATGGCGTAGCCCAGTGCAGAGCCTGGATGATGGTCTGTAATGATAGCCAAAGTGGTAAGGCCGAGGGCCTCAGTGCCAGGGTCCCCACTCATAACAGTAGGAGTGGAAGAGACACGTGGAGCAATAGGGGGCCGAGACGCCAGTGGGCGAGGTGTTGCGGTCTGCGTGCTCACTGACAGTCTGGGTTGGAGGCTGTCGCCTGGACCACGCGTGTAGCGCGTCAGGGCAGGAGATGGCACCGAGTCTGATGGGTCGATAGAGGCGGATAGGGCTGTTGGCCCGGAGGGGCCAGCGGACGCGATTGGGGCCGTTGGCCCGGAGGGGCTGGCGGGCGCGACGGGGGCGGCTAGTTTGGAGAGACCAGTGGACGCAACTGGGGCGGTTGGCCCGGAGGGACCAGTGGACACGACTGGAGCAATTGGCCTGAGGGACCAGTGGACACGACTTGGGCAGTTGGCCTGGAGGGACCAGTGGATGCAACTGGGGCTGTTGGCTTGGAGGGGCCAGCGAGCGCGACTGGGACAACCGGCCCGGAGGATCTAGCGGACGCAACTGGGGTTGTTGGCTCAGAGGGGCCAACCAGCGCAACTGGGGCTGCTGGCTCGAAGGAGCCAGCATCCGAGGATGGGACTGCTGGCTTGGAGGGGCCAGCGAGCACGACGGGGGCTGCTGGCTCGGAGGGACAAAGTGATGTGCCTCCCGGAAGCGGCAAGACAGACGACGGACTCACCACTCCCCCACGCGACAGGAGGGATGTTGACAAGCCGAAACGAACGAGATCGCGCGGAAACACCTCCTCAAAGAAGAAAGCATCGCGGGACTCAACGAGTGTTGGGAGGGATCCCAGAAGCTCCAAGCTTTGGACTGACGAGAGGCACCGAGAAAGGTGCAAGGATGCCCACAGGGGGCGAGCTTGCCGCCCTGCTGCGGGGCGGACAGCCACACAATGGCCACGCAGCCCCAGATGCGAAAAGGGCGGAGGTCGGCTCGTTGACCGCACCAGTGCTATTACGGTGTGGACTGACGGGGAAGGGGTCCATGGGGAATCCGGTTCCATACCCATGTCATGTAGGCCATGGCTTCAAAATAGAAGCCATCAGAGAGGCCAGACTCAACGCACACGGTGCGGATGGCGTCAGCCATGGTACGGTCGCACCGCTCGGACACGCCATTCTGGGAGGACGTGTAGGGCGCGGACATCTCGTGGTGGATACCGCGGGAGGCGAGGAAAGTCATGGTCTTGCTCATGTACTCACCACCGCGATCACAGCAAAAACGGTGAAGAGATCGACCACACTCGCGCTCCGCAAGGACAATCTAGTCCTGAATGGCACGGTCCACATCACTTTTGTGTCGAATGCAGAAGACCCAGTGGCAGCGAGAGTAGTCGTCCGTGAGGGTGAGGACATAGCGGCCGTGCTCTTCGACAAACTCGGTACGGAGAGGACCCATGACATCAGAATGGACCAGGTCTAGAGGGACGGATGCACGGGAGGAGGACAATCAACGCACTCTATGGGGCACAAGAGAGGGAAAGTCTTCGGGTCAAGGCCCTTGGCCGGCTGGGTGTGGGGCATGCTGTCTACGTCAACAGAGTGGATGTGGCAAAGGCGGCGGTGCAAGAGTCGGGTGTGTTGTGGAGAGAGCGTACTGCTGAAGAACACATGGCCTGTGGCGACCGATGAGGAGGGGATGGAAGGAGAGGAGGACAGACTTGGTACGTGCCACAGGTTGCCACGAGCGATGGCGTGCAAAACAACAAGACTGGACAGACGCAACGACATAGTGCCAACACCACGCGAGTGCACAACGTCCATGCTCATGCCGTCAGGGGCAGTAACGGATAGAAGGCTAAGCTCAAGACTTGGGATGAAGAGGACATCGGTCAAGAACATATCACAGGTAGGACCACGGAAATGAACGACCCAACACCGCAGGCAGGTAACACCTGTCCGGAGCCCGTCTGGAGCCCGTCCGGACCCCAGAGACATCGCCAATAGGACCAAGCGTACTAAAGGCCTCGCAAGAGGCCGTCATGTGATGCATGGCTCTGGAGTCGATGATCTAGGTCTCAGCAGGGTCCTAATCCGGTGTCGCCAGATCATTGACAGTCACATGGCAGCAAGCGTGAGACGCGGACGAGGTGGAAGGGGGCTCGAACCGCGACTACCAATCATCAAGCCACGCAACGTCGTCACGAAAGGAGGCACTGGAGGTCACAAGGGATGGCGAGACAGACGAGGAAGTAGGACACGACCGCAGCTCAAGCTCAGTCATGCTGGGCAATGGGGACGAGCAGGAGGTGACGCAACTCGCACTTCCCTGGGGGGGAGGGCGAGGCAAGCCGAGCTGAAGCGCAATGAATTGCTCTAGCTGACGCTCGCGCGTGGACGGTCCGAGAGTGTAGACTGACTACAGAGTAATGGCGTCGGAACCCGGCTGCGAATGATACTGTTGAGGAGCCGGCGTCTGCAGGACCGGTGTCGCAGTCAAAGGAGTGGAGCCGCTGTGCGGGGTCAAGGCGTCAAGGGTGGCGACAGCTACGGTTGTACGGGCAAGATGGCGCTGCCGTTGGCAATGCATGGTGGCAATGACGTGGGCCTCGTCTATCGGTAGCGGGCACGTGTACCACCCGTGCCCTGGGTGGCCGGAGTTATGGCACACCAAGCCACTGCTGAACCCAGTCGACTGTCACTGTTGCTGCTGTTGCTGACCCTTGTCCTTCTTGCTCCGGCACTTCTTCTTTCCCGGCGATGAGGAGCATGTGGAGGAAGAAGCGGCTGCGGGGGAAGCAACCGCCACGGAAGCGATGGAAGGGGAGGTGAGGGCCTCTGTGCACTGGAGACGGGAATCCAAGTGAGCTTCCTCAATCCTGAGGAAGAGCTCATATGCCCAGGGCATGAGGGTGCCCTGGGCCGCCATGGTGGAGAGGACGTCCTGGGAGTAGTGGACGAAGATGTCCGCATACGCGCTAGTGGCACCATGCTTGATGGTGAGGAGCGCGGACAGAGGGGGTGGAGCAGAGGTGCCTAGGAGGCGGCGGATGTCCTCAGCCTGCTGCCAGTACGTAGTGATTGTCTCGGTCTCCCCCATGTGCAGGGAGTTGAACTCCGTAGCAGACGGCTGGTCTCAATGTCGCTTGAAGCGCGATGGGGACGAGTGAGGACGTGCCACGCGGCTGTAGGGTCTGGGTGCCGCCAGTGGTAAAGTCGCCGGGAAAGGGCTCTGGGGCCAGGCGAGAAGCCGGAGGAGCGACGGGGACGAGGGCGCGTACGGCGCGACCGGCGTCATACTGCTGGTTGGTCTGGATGGAGTCGTACGGGAGGGTGTAGTATGCCCACAGACCCTCACCGTGTGCCTAGATGCAGAAGCTGAGCTCCCATCTCCGGAACTGCTCGCTGACCTGGCGCGGCGTTGGTCGCTCTCTCAAAGTCCTTTTGCCTGCGATCGGCACCCAGTGTGGGACCAAGGACGGAGGTCACTGTCTCCCACTGGCGCAGAGTCGGTTGCTACGCCAGGTTATGCGTGGCTGCGGACACAACGAGGATGGTGTACCCAGGAGGAAAGAACGGCAGAGGGGAACCGGTGGCAGTCTGTGAGGCTAGTGGCCGCAGTGCTATAAGATGCTGCGTCAGAGCGGCGAGCTGTTGCTGAATGGAAGTCAAGGGGTCAGAGGTGCGGGCGACGACGCCTGTGGGTTGTTGCTCGTGATGTTGCTGCTGCTGTCGCTACAACTGCTACTACAGCGGTGGCTGCTGCTGTTGCTGATGCTACTATAGCTGCTGCAACTACTGAAAGAAAGGAGGGCTGGGGGTCCCCCCAACAAAGGAGGACCCCTCCCCACTGGGGCTGTTAGCCATGGTGGGTTTTGGTGCCCCTTGTATTCTTTTTTATTCTGTACTGCTAATGTCAGCAGTGACGTCAGCTTAGGAAGGCTGACGTCTGCAGCTGCCGTCGCATTAACTACAGGACTGCTGCTCTAGATATCTCTCCCCCCCCCCTCTTCACCTTATTTTGGTTGATGATATTAGCAATGGCGTCAGCATCAGGATGCTGACATCAACAGCGACGGTTGTTGGGGCCGCTGTTGTAGTTGCTTCTGCTTATACTGTTGTAGGTGCTACTGCTGCTACTATTGCTGCTGCTCTTGCGGCTACTACTGCTGCTGCTGCGGCTGTTGTTGCTCCTGCTGCCGCTGCTCCTGTTGCTGCTGCAGCTATTGTTGCTACTGTTGCTGCTCCTGCTGCTGCAACTGTTGCAGGAATTGCAGCAGCAATTGCTGCTGCTGCGGCTGCTGTTAATGGTGCAACAGGTGTAGAAGCTGCTATAGCTACGGCAAAGGTGGAGATGGGGTGGGGGTTTTTTTCTGTTTCTTTTTTTTTTCTTTCATGTGTCAGAACGGGCTTCCTTGCTCGTTGTGGGCAGCGGGCAGCAGGCTGCGAGTAGCGAGCTCGCTGCTCGCTGCCAGCAGTTCGCTGCTTGTTGCAAACAGCGGGCTTGCTACTAGCAGCCCGTCACTCGTAGCGAGGTGCGGGCTACGAGCAGCAGCAGCCGCTGCTGGCTGCGGCCGGCTGTAGCTTACTATTGCTGCTGCAGCAGCCGGCTGCTGCAGCAGCCGGCTGCTGTTGCAGCTTGCTGCTACGCTGCCGAAGCCTACTACTGCTGCTGCTCGCTGTTGCAGTAGCTGCTTCCTATTGCTGCTGTTGCTGCTGCCCGCTGCCGTTGTTGCTGTTGCTGCGAGCTGTTGTTGCTACTAGGAGCTGCTGCTACTGGCTATCGTTATTGCTTGCTACTACAAGCTACTGAAACTACAAGCCGTTACGAGCTGCTACTACTACCGGCCGCTGCTGCTGCACGTAGCTGCTGCTGGTTGCTTCAGCCACTACTCGCGACTGTTGCCTAGCGCCGATGCTACTACAGGCTACTGCTGCTTCTTGATGTTGCCAATCACTGCACCTGGATGACGTTGCCGCGTGCGACCTCGCCCATAGGTGTCCGACGCGGCTTGCCGCTCACCTCTACGCGTCACTCGTGGGGGTCAGTGCTGCCAAATGATTTCAGCAGCATTTCTCCTGGCCCAGTGGTTGTGGGAAACAGTCTGACGCCGCCACCAGGCGGGTCAATGCTGCCGGAAAAAATCCGGCAGCATTTCCCCTGCACTGGCACGTTTGGGGGTCCGTCGGCGTTGTCTTGCACCTGCACGCTAGTCTTCTGCTGCTGTTGCTACGCCCTGGTTCTAATACCAAGCTAGAAAACCTAGGCAATAGGTTGGGGCAGCGGCGTTGTTGATGCAGCGTGCGGGCTTCCACGCTCGTTGCTCAAATCTGATGCCCCCTCAGTCTGCCGCTCTAAATTCTAAGTCTGGAAGCTCTGGATTTGTTAATCAGAAACGGGCGCGCCAGTGTTAGCGCCAGAAAGCAGCTGAAAACTAGAAGTGATTGATTAGGAATGAAGAATGAGCAACAATGGGAGACCCCTCCAAGTTCTAGCTCCCCCCCACTAGTGTAGAACTTGTTACTCAAATAAAGAGCCAATCAGAAAATAGTCCTAGACTTGTTTTTTGACAGGCAGGGTTTTCTTCGTGAGCCCTGCCAGACGTCTGACAGCCTAAAACCCGGGTGTAGTCCGTTTCGCCTTAAATCTGGACCACACCAGAATACCGACGCTGCAAACGCAGTCGTGCGGTGAGAATCAGCTAGAAAAATAGTAGCAAAGAGTTATGGGTGCCCGAACCTAGGCAGTGCTTATGACGGTCCACAATGCCAAACAGTGCCACGCAGCAAGAGACATGGACCTGAGGCAGAGCATGATGCTGAAGACGCAATGGCCCAGTCAGAACCAGCACTTGGAGCATGCAGACAACATTTGTGATGGCAGTGACTGCCGGCGGCTTGATCGCCGAGGATGCCTGCCGATGGAGCTGAGCACGTCGCTGGAGGGAGGAGGCTTTAGTGAACTGCGAATAGGTCTCTGCGTGCGTCGACTCCACCGGATGACACTTTAGCAATGTCAAGTCTTGCCGTCAGTCATCTGCACGCCAATGTTCACAAGCTGGGAGGACACCAGAGAGTACAATGAGAGATGCGGAAAAACGAGCAACAAGGTACCTCGTCGGGTACATGGTCATTTTCTAGACATTCCATTTTGCGACTTCAGTGTAATCTGTCAACGTAAAAATGTTATGAAGTAATGGAGACATTCCAAAAAGGCGGGGTGGGGGAAGGGGGGTGGGCGGATACATTACACAAGGTCATTTGGGGAGGGAGGTTTGAAATACAAACACGCGAGCAGTTCAAACATGATACCTGGCGTAAGGAGGCTTTTCCATTTGTTTCTTAGGATGTGTTCGAGAAATAGAATAAATGCTAAAGATTCCTTTGATAACTGAATGCGGAAACGGGGTATGTTGTGATGTTACAAAATACACCTCATGTCGGGGTACATTGTAACAAAAATACCTACCTTGTGGGCCATCACGGGGTGTTTTGTGACGCAAAAAGTGAAGACGGGGCTATTGGGAATGAAAAAGTGAAAGGCGGGGCGACCTGTGCTTTTCGACTATAGTGGGTTTGGCGATTTAAGTTTCTGAATCCAGGGTATCTGGATATTTCCTTCTACTTTGTAACCCTAACTAGGTTTATCACTAGATTTTCGAGTTGACAACCGTCTTTTGCTGTCCTTCACGTGAGCTCCAAACAATAGAAGAATCTGGTTTTTCGATATAAAATTTCATTTGAAAATTTAAAGTGTGTAAAGGGTTCGAACACTAAAGTGTCTCGTGCATCTTTCTTTCCCCATGTCAGTAAGCTTCCTGCGTGGTTGTCGAAAGTGAACTCGTGCAGAACGAGCTTGATGTGAGGCTAGACAAGTTGACTGGCTCTCGTCGTGCCACGTCCCACACTTTTGGCTTCCCTCAAACTCAGCGCTGATAACCTTCTTAATTCGATCGAGCTAACGGTGGATTCAAAGCCAGCACGACAACAACTACCAGAAGTCTTTTTTCCCGTTCTGAGGTGAAAGCATGAAAGTCTCAGGCCGTGGCTGGGAAGGGGTTAGTGGGCGAGACAGTCTCACCTACTCTCTTGGTGACGTCATCATGTGAGGACCCTGGAAATTGTGTGCCACAAAAGTTGGTTAAACGTCTCGCTCACCCACTTCCAGTTTGCTCTTGTCCGCGATAGTCGATGGCTAGTAAGATGGATGTTCTATCGAGGGAAAACACCTCGGTGAAGTCGGTGTCCTCTCAATTTCGCGACAGCCACACCAAGCCATCCACGAACGGAGTGCGTGAGTAGTGCCGTGCCTGGAAAGTCGTGAAAGGTATGGTCGCGAAACATCTCACGACCATACCATCCGTCGATGTAACATTTTCGATGATGACATTTCCTGCGTGCTTTGCGATGATCGTGAAGAGTTCGCTACCACGGCTTTCACGACTTTTCACCCAGTGCATAGAATGCAAGTAGATTTTCAAATGGACGATATCCACCCTTCCCAGCCACTGCTTCAGATAAACCGCACCCGGATAAAGTCCATCCACGCGTGAAATCATCTTCCGCGTTTCTCGCAACACGTCGGATCCCGAAGAGACGGGCTCCACCCATCACATCGAAATCCGTAAAGGGAGGACGTAATCATATTTTTGTGTCTACATCACCACGTGGTCGGTCGTGCTGACGTCCGGGGTCAAAGTCAGTGAGTCATAGCCACCAGCTGGTCGTACCGCCCCATCGCCCACATGGCCATGCGCTTTTTGCGTGGAGCACCTCAGGACAAAGCGCAGTCACACTGTTGTTCTACCTCACCCTGGAGGTGTTCAGAGGAACTGAAATGTCGACCAGAATTTGATGATTATGGAAGACGAAACGATTATGCATCGATGGAAGAAATGGAAAGTTTGCGATGGAATCCATGAACACCCTGGACATTGGCAACAAACACTCACATCCAGAAAGTCTAAAAAAAGTGTAGCGGACAACTAAATGGAAAGCCTTTCGAAACACTGTACGTCGAGAGAAAACAGAGAACTCTAGTGAAAAGTATAGAGAACCTGAGCTCGAAAGGGTTTTTAAGATCCATAACTTTGTATTTCGATGAACTCTGTTTTCTTGCAGCATGATTGTTTTAGCCCGAACTTTTTGACCTTTTAAAACGTCGCCAACGGTGTCGCTTGGAGTTCCTCCACAAGGGCGTTGAGGTGAATACGACTACGAAGAGTCCAAAGATACGGATTGCGTCAGCACCTGGAGGTGCTGACACCACACTCTGTGTCCATCCTCAACATCACAAACAGGCTCGACAAACCTTCATCCAGAAAAAAAAACTTCTCTCAAACTCTTCTGTTCACGTGCCTAGCACATGAAACCGCCATTTTGAGCGGCCCCACTTCACCCACTGCCCCACACTCGCGTTGTCAGCCAAACTTAGTGGGTGACGAGACTCACGTCGTCATTGTGAAGAATCAAATCAAACGATCGATCGGATCGACACCAAACCGTCCCAAGGAAATGCATCTCGTCCGTACACAATGCCCCCTGGTTGCAGGATTCGCAAATGCTGCTTCCACAGCCTCACCGCGTCGATCCCCCGGATGCGGCTGGTTGCTCACAGGAGCAATTGAAAAGCAAGCTCGAGCAATCCGAAACAACGTTTCCCAAAGAACGCATTTGTGCCAAACATGCCGAACACCTTAACACGTTCCACAATACACAACAAATCTTTTCCAACAAGAACCACGAGGTAGTCAGCGAAAATCACTGTACTCTTGTGTAATTAAAACCGGAGAACGATGCCAAACCCCCATGGAGTGACATAAATGACTCTTGATCCCCTCTCCCTACAAAAAAATGACCCATCTTCCCACGAAAAAACACACTTCCACAATTGTATGTAATAATTAATACCCATCCACCACCTGTTTTTGCCATGCTCATGAAACGACGCATCGTTTCTTGAGCATGGAAGAAAAAGACATGCGAGTGGTACATCATAGCCTTCATGATGGAGGGCCATGAAATCAAGGAGGGGAGATGGCACATTCAATAAAAAAGTGCCTGCAATGGTCCATTTTTTAGCTTTTTTGGCTTTCAACACCACCTCACCTTACTCCTCTCCCTCTTAACCCCCCATTCCTACATCCGATCTAGGTCCTCGCAGCTAAGGGCCACGATACAAATGCTGGGTTTGAGTGGCTATTGAAGTGGGTGGGGACGTGAAAGGGGGAGAGGGTGGACGCGACAAGGATTCCTGCTAACGGGCATCAATCAGATTTCTTATCCAAAAAATCTCGAATAATGAGAGCAAAAAAACCCTCATTCTCATCCTTTTGAAAAAAAATAAATCTTGGTTTGAAGTAGCAACTGTACAGAACCCCAACCCCATGTCAGACAAGGGATTTTTAATACATATATTTGTGCATGCACTTATTAAGCCCTTTGATAACGAGGCCCAATGAGTTCTCTTTCAACACATGAGGAGTCCCGAACCCTTGCAAAGGCAAAGAGCATTCCCAAGAACCTAATGCAATTTTTGTTACTGAGAACTGTGAACTATTGTGGAAGTTACATGTAGGTTTGCTCAGCCATCAGTTGGCGCGGGTCCAAAACCCCCAAGTGCTGAGTTGCGACATGGAACAACTCAATTAAGTAAGTCTCCCTACTCGAGACCCACCTAGCGGCCAGTGAGGGAGGCTCACTGGCACGTGAATCTCCATCCAAATCACAAGGCCATCATAACTCGCAAACAGGCATGCTAATCCATGCCATGCTTTGCTGATTCAAACCAGGTTTGTGTCACAGGATCACTCGAACTCTCGATGAACCCCCTACATTAGAGCGTGCCCCAAATCTCTTTAATCCAGTATTGTGGTGCCTGCGTGTACCAATAATGGGCTTTGAGCACCAACCACAAACAATGTGTATGGTAGTTAAATCCCTAAGGTTGTTTCAAGTATGGTTTTTCCTTTCGGGTATCATTGAGAAACGTATTCTTGACATCCATTTGATGTATCTCCCAATCTTCTTGTGTTGTCACAGTGAGAACGACACAACTAGTTTCGTATTTTCCCAATAGGGCATAGGTGCCCGTAAAGAATTGTCCGTGTACCCTACTTCTCGTGGATTTCAATGAATGGAACTTGCAAAATTTAAGATATATGAAGTAGGTGGGATTTTCAAGGTTTAAATTGTTTTTTTAGTCCTTAATTGTTACGCAAGCGAAAGTGAAGTGGTTCACAATTGAACTCAAAGTTTGTTACTTTTCACGAGGTTGGGGTCAAAAGGGTGTTTTTGAGAAGCGGAATGTATGTATTGTTGTTACCAGTATCGAGACTTGACAGTTTTTATAGAAGTGGGAAGAGCGAGGAATGAGGCTCGGTCAAGCCGTTTGGTACTTTGGCGGTTTGCGTGACGCGATGCCGTGTTCCGGTTTGTTGATTCAAGAAGTCCCTCATTTGTTGAAGAAGGGGCTTCGAGGTTTGATTTGAGGTTCACAAGATCTGTCAAAGTCACTCAAAAGATAGTTGCCCGTAGTCTTGAAGCATCGAGTAACGCCACGAGTGGGTTCTGTTGAGTTCAGGAGGAGGAGGAGGTGCCATAAGTCCAGGGAGGTATTTCGCATGATCAACATAGTAGCAAAGTTTCTTCATGTGGAAGACCAAGTGAATCTGCATGTTGTCGCGTAGTCAAGGTTTTGTGACGACTAGAGTATGCATCTCCAAAATATTGAAAGGTTCCAACCACAGGGGCTGGAGCCTTGGATTGCTTAATGCACTGAGTCTGACGGTCGTGGAGTTGAGCAGAACTTTATCACCAGTCTTCAACTCCTTGGGTTGTCGATGTTTATTCACCTGCCACTTTAGAACTACTTTTGTTTTTATGAGGGTTTGACGAGTTTCTTCCCCGATTGCCGAAAATTCTGCTAGGTGATTGTTGACGGCGGGGATGTTGCCCTTGGTCTGGAAATCGATCGGTGTGGTTGGCTTTGCTCCGTAAACCACCTTGAATGGTGATGTTCTAATTGCAATGGATGGTATTGAATAATATGAAAACTCGTCAACGGGCAGCTTGATTCCCCAGTCAGTGCCGTGAGGTTCGCATATGGTGCGAAGGAGTTGTACGAGCATTTGGTTGGTTTCCTCAGTTTGTCTATCAGTTTGTGGATGGAACGCTATTGAAAGTTGCAGTCGATTGCCATACATTTGCATAAAATCTCACCAGAATTGGCTGGTGAACCACATATCGTGATAAACTGAGGGACCTCATGGAATCGGATGATTTGGTCTCTCAACACTAATGCTACCCCTTTGACAGTTACATCGGTAGTGGTTGGGATGAAATGCGCCATCTTCGAGAACCTATCAACGTTGACGAGTATGGCGTCGAACCCTTCTAGTGTGACAGGCAAACCTTTCCCAAATTCCATGGAGATATCGGTCCACGGTTTTTCAGATTTTGGCAGTGGTTGTGGGAAACTAAGGGGTTTGGTGCACCGACTCTTGTGACTCTTGCATGAGATGCAACTTTTGTAGAAGTTTACAATGTCAATCCCCATCTTGTCCAATCAATAGTACTTGCCAAGTGTTTTCAAAGTCTTGTTGGCTCAAAAGTGGTGTTCGCAATCGATATTGTGACATTCCTTGGAAACCATGGGCTGTAGCTCCTCGCCTTCACGGACAATGACTAGATTTTTCTACTTGCCGTGCTAATAGTAACCTACGAAGTGGAACCTTGTCGTGTCGTAGGCTCTGTGGTCATTGTAACCACATGCAAATAACGTTGCTATGCATGGATCTGCTTGAATTTATAGTGCGTTCACCTCCGTGAGATTAGGCAGGCGACTCAGCACGTCCACAGAATCTCAGCGGACGCGCTCAAGAATTTGTCTACCCGGGCCGATACTTGATTTTGTAGCCGAAGTTGGACTCAAGGAACTTCATCCATCGAGTTTGTCTTTGGTTGAGATTTGCCTACGTTTTCAGGCACTTGAGGGTGTGGTGATTCTTTTGAATCGCACATTTGTGGCACTCCAAAAAGGAGTGCTAGATTTTGAACACGTGAATAACTGCAAGTATTTCCTTCTCGTGGACGGCAACGTTGAGTTCCGCTCTATGAAGCTTCTACAACATGTACGCGATGGGCTGTTCTCCCCCACCATTTTCTTATCGTAGGAAGACTTCAATTGCTCGATCAAAGGCATTTGTGGCCAAGTTGATGTCGGCCGTTAGTTCTATTAATTGCAAGGTTGGCGTTAAGGTCAGAGCTTTACATGAAAATGTAAAAGCTTCTTGTTTTCCATCTCCCCAAATCCACTCGCAATTGTTTTGCGTGGGGTCGGAATGAGGCGCCGACAGTGGAGAAGAATCCTTCACAAACCTTTGAAAATAGTTGTAAAATCCAAGAAAAACTTGTACGTTGCGTAGTTTTGTGGGGGTTGGTCAACCCGCCACTTTCAGTATCATTTATGGATCCATGGATATCCGTCCACCGTCGATGATGTGACCAAGAAACTCGATCGATCATTGACCGAAGTCACATTTTGAGAGTTTCGGATAGAAGTTCTTCCGTAGTAGGGTTTGGAGCACTTGTTGAAGATGTCGGCGATGATCCTTTAGGGTTCAATTGTACACGAGGATGTCGTTGAAGTACAACATGACAAAGTTATCAAGGTGCAGTCGGAAAACTTTGTTCATTGCTACCCTGCACGTTGACTAGATGTTGTGAGTCCAAATAGCATAACCGTGAACTCAAAGTGCTCGTTACGCGTTTGAAAATCAGTTTTCACAACATCCTCATTGGCGGTGTGAATTTGGTGGTAGCCTTATCATAGATCAATTTATGTGAAAATTCTTGCTCCATGTAGTTGGTCCAAGAGCTTGTCTACACAAGGTAGAGGGTAGCGGTTCTTCATTGTAATGTTGTTCAACGCTTGGTCGTCCACGCTCATCCGCAATCCGCTAGTTTTCTTTTTAACAAACAGTTTTGGTGGGACGTATGGAGAAACGGATGGTTGGAGGAACCCTTGAGTCATCATTTTGTCCAATTGTCAATTGAGCACCGTGAGTTTGTGGTCACTCATTCGGTAGGTCCCATTTACGTTTAGTTTGCTGCTGGGTTTGAGTTCATTTGGTGGTTGATGTCGCATTTCGGAGGGATTTTTCCTGGTATTTCCATGAGAAGAACGTCTTTGAACTCTTTTGCGAGTGGAGTGAAATCGTCTGGCACATTTGCAAACTTCAAGGCCAGTGAGGCTGATGACTTTGATGAGGCAGTTACGTCAGTTGTGACAACGGATTCCTTACATGTGCTTCTCAGATTGACGTGGACCAACCACCCCAAGGTTCCTTTCCTTAGTTCTATTTTTGGCTTGTTGAGCAAGATCGGCATAGGTGGTGGCCGTTGTAGTGGTGGCCGTTTTTGCTTTTTTTGCTGCTCCCTCCTTTTGGTTTTGTCAAGGGAAGTTCCTTGCAATGGTTTTGATCTTTCCGCAGTTGTAGTAGGTTTGTTGATCCCTACTTTGCTCAACGACGTCAACTTCCATCTGAGTCCGGTTCTTCAAATTCTCCAACCAATGTTTATTGTTTCGTTGTGGTTGATACCTCAAGCGCAAGCTCTAGGATGTTTTGAACTTTGAATTGAAATCGGCGGAGTCGATGCGTTCAGCGACTGTGATGATCTGTGGCAAATTTTTAGTGATTTTGAAAGTCGCAAGTGCTTTTCACATATCTCGCTTGAGGTCATTTTTGTAGTGAAAACGTATTTCAACCTAAGCAAGGTTGTTGTAGGTGATGATCTCATGAAAATGTTGTGTTTATCCTGCCACACTAGACAGTTGCTTCAATCGTTGGAACAGGTAGCAAACCTTTGTTTTCTCGTTTAGCTTGCCAAAGTGAGCAACGAGTACATGGGTGAACTCGCTCCAATTGGATGGGGGAGTGATTGATGATTTTTGGTTTGGCTGAAATGGCTCAAGAAAAAGTGCGCTTGGTGCGAACAAAGTGGTAGCCGTTAGATGAGCGCCTACCGCTTCTTGCTACCGTTGGATGGCCATGAGATCAGCCCACCATCTTAAAGTTGTGCCCCGTAGAATCGAGGCTCTGAGGTTCATGTTCTGTTCGTCGGGGCGAACCCTAGAAGTAGTGAACTATACTTCTAAACGTTTTAGGAAGGTCCAAACTGTCAGTCCTTTGGAATCTACAGGATCAAACGGCGCAAGAAGACGTAGTCGTATTGAGGATTCCGTATTGTGGAGTTGATTGGCGAGTACGGCTTCTTGGGATTTTGAGTCATGGATTTTGGCAGCATACTGTTGTAGTTGCTGGACAAGCGTTTGTTGAACTGCCTTCATCTATGCCTGCCAGCTAGTCATCTTCACAATCTTGTCTTGTGTTCTCGATGGAGTTGTATTGGTCGGAGGTGAAGTTGAGATTGGCATGTTAGGCACGCTTGCATCCGGATTGGTTGCGTTAGTTGAGGTGCCAACCGTTATCCACTTATCCCCCTTGATGAGGCTAAAGTTCCATCGCGAGGTACCTTCCACCAACGCTGGTGTCTTTGCCACTTACTGTTGCTTGTTGTTGGTTGCGCCTGTTCCATACACCGAATTTTTCGCGAGGTGTTCAAACTTCTCGTGTGTGGAGATGCGTTGGAATACATGTGCAGATGTGGAGTTGAAATCGATGTGCTCTTATACCAAGTGTTACGCCGGCGGAAGTGAAGTGGTACATAGTTGAAATTGGAGGTTGTTACTTCTCACAAGATTGGGTTCAAATGGTTTCTTTTGAGAAGCAAAAAGTATACTTCGTTATCACCCGTGTCGAAAGTGGACAATGTATACACAAATGGGGAGAGTGAGATAATGAGGCTCGGTCAAGCAATTTGGTGTTTTGGTTATTCGCGTGAAGCGACACCGTGTTCTGATTTGTTGATTCAAGAAGTCCCTTGTTGGTTTGACGGGGGGGAAGGGGGTTTGAGGTTTAATTTGGAGTTCGCGAGATGTGTTTAAGTTGCTTGTGAGATCATTGCCCAAAGTCGGAGTATCGAGAAATAGCACGACCTGGTTCCTGTGAGTTTAGGAAAATGGCCGGAAAGTGGTCATCATAAAGCAAGAGTTTTAGGGTATTTGGCAGAATTCCCCTCAAGCACAGAAAAAAACTTTTGCGACTAAGTCGTGAAGTATACTAGGAGCGATGAAGGAGAAAACATGTTGCTCATGAGTTTAGGGACTCGTGTATGCCCATCAACATAACATTAATGGTCAAATGTGCATTAAATGGTACCTTGATTTCAATGTTTAATGTGGAGAAAGAATTCCATCAAACCCTAAAATCCATTACCCTTTCACATGAAATTTGAGTTCAATTACTTACATGGTATGTGGAATTCATTGCATGAAAAACTAGATCACATTTAATCCATTTGTATCAAAATCAAAGAGTTGTAGGGCATTTGGTGGAAGCCCTTGGCCACCAACCTGGGCTTTTACTTGTGAATGAAGCTTGTGAGGTTCCTTTTCAGCTTCTACACCCATTTGATATCAATTGCTATTTGCCCAGGTGGTAGGGGAACAAGTTTCTACACCCAATGCTCTAAACAAGCACTTAGTTTAGTAACCATATCTTTGTTGACTTTACAACAATATCGTTCCCCCTTGCCTTGGCGAGTGTTTGCGGATCATGTGTTGTGTGGTCCACATGTGTTGGACTGATTGTTTGATGAAATTGTTTATAATCAACTCGTGGAATACTGTGTAGAGTGTATCTCACTAGCTGTAGCAAAGGCATACTCATTTCATTTGTATTACCATGATACAATTGCGTTTGGAATCATGGCAGTGTGTGGAGGTCACTAGACCCTGTGCACCCAAGATAAGTGGGATTCAAAAGGCCTATGGAAAGTGGCGAGGGCACCGTGGTATTCCTTCAAGACTACATAATTCCCAAGGAAGCTTTGAATATGTGAGGGACAAACATTGGTACACCCACTAAATTCAGGTATAGATCACGAATGGTGATATGTGGGACACGATTTAAGGTGCGGAACATTTTGTGAGGCATATGTTATGAGAAGGATCTATCTTTGCTTGGTAGAAAGATCATGCTTATGGGGTCTGAAAACCTCCAAGCCTTGGATGCATTTGAGAGGTCTACAAGGACACACCACCGTCCATGTGGGCTTAGCCTAAGATCCCTTTGTGGTTGGGTAAGCCAAAGATAGACCATTGTTCCCCATGCTCTTATAGGTTCTTGGTATGCTTTCTCCTAGAGCCATCTTTCCCATGGTGTTGAAAACTTGGGCAGGGGCCCTTGTGGAATCTATTCAACACCTAAGTGACATACTTCACTGCCACCTCCCTGAAGCCAAAAGACAAATCTGACCCACTCAGCATAGTTCACATGGAATCAGCTAACTTCCGGTTCCACCTTTCAGCCACATCATTTCTGTCTAAGAGTGTAAGGTACAATGGTTTGGTGTTCTATACCTTTGACCTCCAGCTCTATTGTCAAAGTGCCCATGAATTCTCCTCCACTGTGTATCCGTAACTTCAACACTTTGCACCCAGTTTTATGCTTAGCAAGTGGGATTCACTCAACAATGGCATGTTGGGTGTTTACTATGTATGTAAGTAGAAATTCCCAACAAAACATGATGAAATCGTCCATCTGATTCAGTACATGCAAAGAGCCATCTCGAAAGAGGGTACATGCATGGGTAATGTGAGATTTGCATGAATAAGTTTGAGACGTGCCTAGCACGCCTTGTCTGACTTGGGAAAGGACAGCCAATGGGTTCTTCCCTCTTGTCACTCCAGACACGCATCTTCTTTCAAACCATGTGCAAACTTTGTGGTGCGTACACCATGTACATGGGTACGTTTGATCAAGTGAGTGATGAGCTTTGTATTGATTGAAGCCATTTGACAGTGTAGAAGGTCTTTGTGATGTGAATCTATAATTGTTGTGACATGTGTCTATGGCCACTGTAAGTGTGTATGTATTAGTGGAAAGAGAGTGAGACGATATGGCATGTCAGTGTGAAAAGGAGCGTTGGCCAGTAGTGTAGCAGTTGCATAAAATAGCATAGNTGTGGTGCGTACACCATGTACATGGGTACGTTTGATCAAGTGAGTGATGAGCTTTGTATTGATTGAAGCCATTTGACAGTGTAGAAGGTCTTTGTGATGTGAATCTATAATTGTTGTGACATGTGTCTATGGCCACTGTAAGTGTGTATGTATTAGTGGAAAGAGAGTGAGACGATATGGCATGTCAGTGTGAAAAGGAGCGTTGGCCAGTAGTGTAGCAGTCGCATCAAATAGCATAGAGCCTTGCTTTTGTTTAGGTGTTAACATGCTGGCCTGGTGATCCTACTGTCCCCTTGAAAGCAGGTTCACTTTCAAATTGGAAACATACAACACACCAGTCAACCACAACACCCCACTAGGTATTTGCAATGCCATTGTACCCACATATTTAACCGCCAACAACTCCCTTGACCCAGTTTTCACACCCTCCACATCATATGCGGCGAGCAACATTACAAAAATCTAGCAATGTGGAGACATTTTGTGTGACACCGTAGTATCAAAAACCCATTCATGCATGGGGAGTGCGTGTGACATGGTAACAAAGTGTGCACAAGTCTTTAACTTGACGACTACGACATGGTTATTGGTTCCGGGGGTTTGAGCTCCATGGGTGCTGCCCAACCCTTTGGTGGTAATGCTATTGTAGGCTACTACAACTCAGCCATCTTTGAGTGGATGCGCTTTGTCCACACTTGTGCCAAAACAAGGATAGTCAAGGTCAGTGGCATATAGAAGGGACCATGGTACATGGGAAGTGACCCCTTATACAACGGTGCAATTGCTAACGGCCGTAGTGAAGGTGGAGTGTGAGTCACATCTAGAAGGGTGTAGGTGCTTGGGGTCAAGTGGTGGTCAGGGCAGCACACTTTGGTGACTATGGATGATGCCCAAAGTGCGGATGAGTCACAAATGTGGAGAAATACTATAGTTGTTTGTGCTCGGGTGGTGTCATGATACAGTTTAGTGTTGGATATGCATGCCAGAAGTGGCCGTGCTAGCCTTAGTAGTTGCAAGTGCTTCCTCTTACACCCATTCCATGATTGCACCCTCTATCTAACTGAGCTCCTCTTCCTCTACTCCTCTACCCTCTTTAGCTTCTTCCTCCCACTTGACAAGGGCCAGAGGATTAACTCACCGAGGATTGATGCACGAAAGCGCTGGGGTTTCGGGTGTTCGCGTCTTGCGCCTCACCACAAAGAATGTCCTTGTAGTGGCTCAACTCCTTAATGACCTCACCAAGAACGGTGCATTCAGTGTTTGTCACGTGGGGGTGTCTCAATAGACTTTATCAAAACTCTATGTACACCTCAACAAGATGTAGAATGACTCAGTCGATCCGCTCAAGTATGGAGTAAGGTTCTTCAAGCACAAGAATGCAGGAACAAGGATGTGTAGCCTCATCCAAATACTAAAGAACGAGAGCCTCTAGCTTTGGATACAGATCCCATAGTTTGTCACATAGTTAAATCACGTATGCTATTCCCCGCAGGCAGCAAGATGTCGCCAAGCCTTATGAAGGCACGGAGTCGTACTACGAGCAATGGTTGGATCCTCTTTTTTTTGCCAGAATGAAATTGATGAATGGCATAGGATCGATCATCCATTAATGTTTGCACCAGGGCATTTAATGCGCAAAGTAAAGCACGCCCATTGGTTGCATTGGCGGGTTGGGCTAGGTATAACACCTCAAACTCATGCTTTGTCGCCCATGTGAGATAAAAATCATTCCATGCGAGAATGTCTTATGTGGCAAGCGGGGGTGGTGTCATGTCCTTGTTTGTGAGGACCTTGATAAGGTCCCCTCACATCATTGTTCTGGCGGAGACACCATTGCTGTGGGATCATAGGCACTGGCTCCTGCACCAGAGCCCCCTAGGTTTGATGTTGCTTGACTCATGATGTCAGGGAGAGGCTTAAGAGCCTAGTTCCTACTCATAGGATGTTAAAAAAAAAAAATCACCAAGCCCCCTTTGGGCCTAATCTATTGGGAGCTGTAAGTTTGATAGGGATGCCTCCTTCAGCTTTGGAAATGTTCGCCTGGACACCTTTCACATGCAAGTATTCTCGCTAAACCAAGGGGACCGGCCGCCACCCCTGGAAAGTAAGAGTGGCTACCAAGTTCTCCCTCCCCTTACTTTGTCCACTCTTGTGGCCTGTATCCTACCTTCTACCGCTTGCACGCCCATCATGCAGATTAGGGGAGGTGCATTGATGTGTCTTTGGGGCACGTATGGCTTGCTTCAGCCGTAGGAGCGTAGGTCTAATTTGGCTGACCAACTTACTTGGCCGCCTCCTTTTGTCCTACTCGTTGCCCTTTTGTGCTATTATCTTGCCACGAACGTGGCTCTCATACCATGAGATTGTTCCCATGAATAAAATGCATCTTTTATTTTTAAACATGGTGAGTTTTGGTGGAAGTAACATGTGGGTTTGCTCTTCCATGGTTCAGCGCAGGTCAAAACCTGTAAGTGCCGAGCTACGACATCGTACAACTCCCTCCGATGAGTCTTGCTAGTGGAGACCCACCCTGTGGCCGGTGAGCAAGGCTCTCTGGCATGTGAATCTTGATCTAAGGCAAAAGGCCCTCATGACTTGCGAACAGGCAAGCTAATTAGTGTCATGCCTCACTGAGTTAATCCAGCTTTGTGTCACGTTGTCTAGAAGGACTCAACTAGGTTTCTAGATTTTTGTGCACGTATGACCTCGGACAAAGACAAAGACAAACATAAGTATCACAAGGAAAGGATTTGTTGGTATCTTGAAGAATGATGGAGCTCGGCAATGCTGCGAGGGGAAGAGGAGTGCATGAGAGATGCTAGATATCGGTCGATTACGGTATGGGTGCTCAGCGTGCCTTGTCTTCACTCTGTATGCCAACATTCCCTACGCACTCAAGTCCACACTAGAATGAAAACACAAAAAAGCAAAACTGAAAAAGGCTCTTTCTCAAGCACCTTTGAATCACAAAAACCCTTCTTCAAAGGGTTTTGTGCTTTCTCAATGAAGAAAACTAAAAGCAACTTCTTGACACTACATGTCATGTGGCGTTCATATGCTACTTTTCCAAAATCAAGATAGGGTACAACATTGCTATTCATAGACCTTAAACCCTTATCTATGCACAAGGGATAAATGGTTGCTTTTTTCTAAGGCATGGATGAATGGGTTATAACTAAAAACATGGGACAGTTTGCTCAATGCATCATTGCAAGGGAGTATGCCCTTCATGCCTTCACAGTTTTATTCAATTGTAAACGTGACCAAATTTGGGGTTTCTTTCCAACACAATGGTAACCTTCACTACTTTCCCACAAAATCAATATCTAGCATGTTCTTCATTTCATTTTCTCCATTTCCCCTTTCCCACTCATTTTCTCTTTATGGTGTGCTATATCTCATCCTCATCACAAGCTATGTGAGCTCCTACACAAGCATCATCATGGGTGATTGACATGGAAACACAAGTTGTGTGGGGACCAACGGACATTGTCCCCTCCTCTTCCTCTTCTTTAAGAAACATGAGTCCACAATCACTTTTGTTTGTGATTGATGGGCTTTGTCGGATGCAAGATGAGATGTGCTTATTCATTTTTGTGGTTCGGTGCAAGGGCAAGTTGACTGGCCTCTAGGGAAGCCTCAAACCAGGCAAGCAGGACTTCACGGGCATATAATGGCCTTGGAAGCATCACCAATTGTGTCTTTGTTTGGGACTCCAAAGCTAAATGCTTGAGGAGAGCTGAGTTCTTGCAAAATATTATGATGATTTGAATTGAGTGGAGCCCTGCATCTTGTATGTGGACTTTGCAACTTTACCACTTGAAGGAGAAGCTCTCTTTAGGTGGATTAGGTCTTCTATTTTTTGTTCCTTTCTTAGGGGAAGCATGCTTCTAGGAGAGGCTTCCTAAATTTTAGATTTGTTGCTGACATCCCTTTAGCATTAGGGAGAATTTTTCTCTTTAAAAATCACCGTCAAGTCTTCACATAAATGTTCAGAAAGAGGTTGCTTGCCCTTTAGGATTTCCTTTGATGACTCTTGAACTTGCCATATAGTTTCATCAGATGCATTGATCGAGATCCCGTGAAGCTTATAAAACACTCACCCATTTAAATAGAAGGGCTCCATTTATAATGATGATGATGTAGTGTAGGCCTCATGCCAAGGGTGCATGATGCCTGCGCTGTTGACTAGAGAACCCCGTGACTAGGATAACTGTGTAATAATGTTGAATAGGTAGCTTTCCTCCATGTTAGAGCAAAGTAGGGCCATGCACAACCCTTTTGTGCATTCCAACACACTATATTACATAGTGCGTCCTTTAAAATGCTTCAAGGCTGGTTGCTAAATGTATCTATCCTATAGAAGAGTGTTTCTAATAGACGTGGATCTGGGAATTTGCCAGAGAACCCATAACACTATGCATCATTCTTCAAATGTTGTGCCTTCTTCACCATTTCAGAGATTCAAAGTAGGGTATTAGTCCCAACTTCAAAGAGTTCCACCAACAGTAGTATTAGTTTGACACGTTGAAGGAGGTCATGGAGCCCATATCACCTTCAAGTATAGCCTTACAACTTGCTTTGACATTCAAGGTGAGCACCTTAGGATCGGGCTACCATTAGAAGCATTTTGTTAGGCCACAATCGTATGGGGTTTATAGTAGTAAGGAATGAAGAAGGGCGCATTTGAAACATGGACATGTGCTCGCTCTTATGGAGGGGCAAGAGATTCATGCACAAGTGTAGGTGTGAGTGGAGATGTTCTCACTCATGCAGGGTGAGGTGTACAAAGGGAATTGATGTTGGCAAGGGATGAGCCGTGGTTGAAGGGGGCTGTTGGTGGCACTTGATCAAGTGTGCTAAAGGGGAATAACACTGGCATGAGATTGGCCATGCCAAAGGGGACTAAAACCAAAACATGATCAGGTTTGTCGGATGGAACAAATGAGGCTAGTGGACCCACAACCAACATAGCCAGATCGTTCAAAGTAAGAGATAAAACCACAGGACAGGAGGAGTAGACATTTTCATTTGTATAAATAGAGTTATGATGCAATGAGGAACTATTTGGAAGCTTCATACCCTTGCCATTGCTCACGTGGCAACAGTATTTTGTGAGCTTGAACTTTAGCAAGTAAGCACATGCATGAAGTATTGAGTGTTAGGGTAAGGAAACGTATAAAGTCTCATGAATTCCAATAGCATGGGAACATAAAGAGAAATGAAGTCCAATGAGAACAAAGCATGAATACATGCCGAAACGCATGGCGGGTTACACACGTGCATATGGAAAGTGTACAACGTTGAGAAAACAAGCACGAAACAAGGCCCCAAGTTTGAAACCTTTTAACATGTGTCTTTCAGGCTGTTGAAGGCCATGGGTGAATGAGGAGGTTGAGATTTGTTGAAGGTCCACTGAATGCATAGTAAGAACTCCATGTGATCAGAAAATGCCTAGCCGGTGTGGATAAATTTTGTACCATGAGTGAAAAATGGGGTCCAAGTCCATTATTCTAGTCAAATGGGAATGGGTTTGAAGCAAAACTCAAACCCTTGTATGGATCTCCCTCCTATTGGTGAGGAATTCAATGGAGCATGAGGCTTATGAGGCCTTTACTTCATCCCACTTTGTGCACATGTAGGTTTTGGTTGATTACCATCTCAATATTAAGTGCCTACACTTGGCAGTCCCTCTCCCATGTTTTCTCATTTGACTTGTAATTTTTACTCAGGCGAACTAGTGCATTGGTTTCACGATTGATTTTATGTTCGGTCAATGAGATGAAAAATTGTGAACAACACAACAAAGGCCTACATTGTTTTGCGATTTTGCATGATTTTGTTTCTAGATTTCTTATCAATCATTTGGTTTCGTTTCTTTGACGTGATTTCTTCGTGAGGTTTGCTCGCTTGGAAGGTTTTCCATTGTCTTACCATTGTCAAAAGTTCTGAAAAAAGAATCGACCTTTATTTTATTTTTGTAGAAGTTTTTCTAGAACCCAGAAATTTATGGTGTTGATAGCACAAAGTTAATAATTTTTTTTTCGTCTACTTCGATTGTGAAGTGCTGAATTCCTCATGTTCTCAAGTACTTTGTACGTGCTTCTCAGCTTGATGTGTGTCTTGATAGTTCCCATCAAGGCAACCCCACAACATAAAGGCATGGTGGACCATCAACTTCTGGAAAACCATGAAATCCTTCTGTCAATTTGGGCCAAGAATAGACGAAAGTACTGCGGGGAACAAGTATGTCTTGTTGATTCTTGTCTCCGTCCTTGCACAATAGAAAGGAAACCGGTCACCAAATGTAAGATACATGTGAACTCGAGTTACATCCATTGCCTCGGTTTACCCCGTTCGTTTTTGGACGAAATCTTCGGCCCCGTCTAGCCGCCGCCGAAAAGCTCCCCTACAACTGCTGCGATTTCTATCCCATTCCTTACGTACGGATGTCGAAGTTTCCTAGCCTCCCTCGACAGCGCTTCACCCGTCTCCTCCCTCCCCTTTCCCTCGAGGCGCGCGCTGCTGAGGCATCTGTGGCTGCCCTCCTGTCCTCGCTGTAGAAGCAGCCGAGCAGAGAGCAGCTGCCGCCCGGCCTCCCCCCCCACACCCCCACACCCCCACACCCCCACGCTGTTTATGATTTTTTTTCTGCCGTCAACTCTGGCTCTGCCACCTCTGCAGTGCCCAGTCGCCTGGCGGTTGATAAGGCGACCAGCGGCAGCGACAGGAAACAGTCGAACCGTGCGGCATTCCAACAACCCACACACGAGCGAAACCAACAACCACGGGTGCGGCTGGTTGTCGCTGAAATCGTTAGTTGGTCGCTCCCAACTAACGATTCCAACACTAACAGAAGGTGCGAACCACCTTCCGCGCGTTTGTGTTGGCCAGCTTTGTTGGCCGCAGGTATTTTTCAGTTTTCCCAGGTGCATGGCTGAAATCTCACGTGCGCTAAATGCACGTNGAATCTGTAGCAATGTTCCTTTGCCAGATGATAGGCGGCAAAGGGCAATGTCGTCTGACAGAGACTTTCCAGTACTCCAAGGAGACAGTGGGGAGGCACTTTGGACGGGTGATGAGAAGGGTTCTTGAGATTGCACCGACCGTGATAAGGTTAAGCGAGGGCGATGGGGTCCCCAAGAAGATTGCCAGAAACCGACGCTTCATGCCCTTCTTCAAGGACTGTGTGGGCGCTGTGGATGGCACCCACATCCCTGCTTGGGTGCCAATTGAACAACAAGGACCCTACTTCAACCGAAAGGGGCAGAAGACTCAGAATGTTTTCATCGCAGTGAACTTCGATGAGACCATAGCATGGGTGCATGCGGGTTGGGAGGGAAGTGCGCACGATTCTCGCGTGTTCAGGCATGCATGTGCAGAGGGCTTTGTTGTGCCCGAGGGAAAGTTTTTCTTAGCGGATGCTGGTTATCCTCTTTCCCTCCAACTTCTCACGCCTTATCGTGGCGTACGATATCACCTTCGCGAGGACCCTTTGCACGGCGATGTCAACGTGCCGGAAACGCCACAAGAGTTGTTCAACATGCGACATTCGTCACTTCGGATGACGGTGGAGCGCGTCATTGGATAACTCAAGCACAAGTTCAAGATCCTTGCAGACATGGAAGGGTATTCACTTGACGCACAGGCCGATATCGTTATTGCCTGTTGTGTGCTCCATAACATTTTCATCCTTGCAGGGGCTGAGGAAGGTGGTTACATTGATGGCTTTCGTCTGAACATGGAGGTTGTTCGTGAAAGACTTCCTGATGGAGTAGACTTGGTTGATGATGCACATGCCCCGGTAGAAGCTCGTGCATATAGAGATGCATTGGTTAGGGAGATGTACTTGGCCTATGTGACAGACAGAGCTGAGCGTGGATTGTGAACTTCTTCATTCCGTACGTCTTTAATGTACATTTCATTGATGTTCATGAACATTACTATGTATGCATTATCGTACTCATGCTTCTCAAATTGCAATCGTTTTCTTGGCAGACATTTTGCATGTGAGACATGGCCATGAATGAAACAACTGAAAACAGTAAAGACCACAATGTAAGGGATTTCACAATATGCATGGAGTACAAGTTACATTGCATCTAGTGCATCAATTGCAGTCCGCCTAGAACCTGCCGCATACCCACGACTATATGCACGACGGCATTCGAGACTCAGACGTGCAGCCTTACAACATGCACAAAGAGTCCACTCTCTAACATGCACGAGTAAGAAGCACAGCATGAAGCCGCAAATGAATGCAAATATCCATCCATGGTCGTGGACGTGGATTTCCATGCCCCTGTGGAACCTGCACAACACCAAACACAAAGCAATGGTTATGCACTATCGCAACGTACGGTGCCAACTGGTACAAACATTTAGACGCAACACCCAAAGTTACTCACCCTTAGCCGGCCCACTTCTCCTGCGTTCCAACGTCTGCGTAGCAAAACCACTCCGCACTGCGTGGATCCTTGCTAATCAGCTGCATGATCCTGGCTCTCTTCTCTGGCTCAATGTTTAGGCCTGTCACGATCTGACGTGCCTTCACCATCCATCTCGCGCAATCGCTACCAGATGCACGGTCAAGTGAGTTGGCGAGCTTCAATGCGGCCTGGGCGAGCTGACGACCCGCACTTAGTCCAGAACGGCCGCGGCCTAGTGCCGCTCCAATGCCGTCATCCAGCACCTGACGCACCCTGGGGTTAAAACCAACCCCGCCTGCCCGACCTGAACATGCTGCTCCTCTTGCTTGTGCCCCACATCCAGCTGCTGCCCCTACCCCACCTGCTGCCGGTGCCTGGGCAACTCCGGCAGCTGCCCCACCCGCTGCTGCCGGTGCCCCACCCGCTGCTGCCGGTACCCCATCCGCGGCTGCCGGTGCCCCACCCGCTGCTGCCGGTGCCCCATTCCCCGCAGCCGGTGCGCCATCCCCCGCTGCCGGTGCCCCATCCCCCGCTGCCGGTGCCCCATCCGCCTCTGCCGGTACCCCATCCCCCGCTGCAACTGCCCCACCCGCCACTGCCGGTGCCCCTCCCGCCACTGCCGGTGCCCCACCCACGGCTGCCGGTGCTCCAAGCAATCCACCCACAAAGCCGACATCACGCGCACTCTGGAAACCACGCTGAGGCATTGGCTCAGGAGCTAGTAGCTCTGCGAGGTACCCACCCTCATATGCAGCATGGTACCTCCCTTGCTCTGCACGCCACGAGTCTGCCCACACCCCACCCTCATCCTCATCAACTTCATCCACCTCATCATTCAAATCATATGGCAGGTCTGTATTGCCGTACAACTCTTCCACATCTCCCGGCGGGATGTTCTCCACCTCACGCCCGCCCCTTACAACCAGCTGCATCTCCACACGCGACTCCTCCCCCGGCTGCTTCTCCCACCTTGCCGCATGTGCCCCTGCCNAGGCCCTGATAATGCCGGCTGCACGTTCGCGTCGGGAGAGCGAAACTCTTCCCAACATGCTTCGTCAAGGACCGGCGCTCCATCTTTCCAACCTGCCCCACTAAGTTTTTTTTGCTCACACACCTTACGATAGGCCGCCTTCACGTTACTAACACGGTACTTGATCTGCTTCAAGTCATACACCATCTCGTCCTTGTCCACCTGCTCTCTTGCTGTTTTCAACTTTTCGGTGAACCGGCCATGGATCCACGCCCATACATCCTTATCCCAACCTGCAGCATTTCTCTGCCGTTCTGTCATCTCGGCAAGGACATCCAAGAGAACATCAGTGTCCAGAGCCAGACTCCACGCTCTCTCCTTCACCGACTTGTTGCTTGACCCACCTTCCTCGCCTACGCTTGCGGCCTTCCCGCTTTGCTCAGGGCAGGCTCCAGCCCCT
>SZWC01001424.1:79341-95278 GCA_023375785.1 Penium margaritaceum | reverse complement strand
TCACTCGCAAACCGTAAAGGTTTTCCATTCAAACTGTACTCAAACCCTACCCCGAATTACATTCGGGGTTTAGGGCTTTACTTTTGCGCGGGCTCCTGCTGGGCCCCGTGGTAGCGAGGCCCACGGGGCCCAGCAGGTTCCCTTTCAACGCATGGGGTGTCTCGGACCCCCCATGCGAACCATAGGCACCCCCCCCATGAACATTCACAAACCCCTCGAATGAGGGGTTTGTGAATGTTCGAAGCAAGTGATGACGTCAGCATGTCGACGGTGCATCGCATGCAGCGTCGACATGCTGCGTTTTCTCGCTATTAGTTGTTAAATTGTCAATATTCTCGGGTCAGTGGGTAGGGGAGTCTTACTGTTCCAAACGCCGGGTAAGGCATACACAGAATCAAATTTTTTGGGCAATCCCTACATGTACCCTAGTTTGTGTCACCCATATCCAGCACTTTTAAAAAAGACGGAGGTATCCGATGTTGTGCATTGTGCCGTTCCTGTACAGTTTACTGTGACCACTCGGCCGTGTCCATACTCGTGCAGATCCCTGAGGCGGGCGGCCCTGGTGACACCGGCGCGACGACAGGCGGCGGACTACCAGCTTGGAGCTGGCCGACCACTGCACCAGAGCCCCAGATGCCACCGGGACTCTCTGCTGTGTCTTCTACATCTTGCAGGCGTCTTTCGGTAGACTGGCCATGAGGCCTATTTGCATGTTTTTGCATTGTATGCTCACTGTCCGTCGATGGATGCATGCATGTGACCAGTCGTAGCGTCCGTCTTTTGATTCTGCACGTCTGGGTTCAGACGGCGTAGCATTCTGACATGTGTGCGCAGAGTTACGGCCAAAACAGTGGTTTTGGGCCGGTTTTAGGACAACTCTTGGACTGCCGCGTGCGAGACCCGCCGTGCGCCGCGGCAGGTACTTATGCCTTGGACCTGTCATTTGTCATCTCTCTCTGCATATGCTATATTGAAGCATTCTAACACTTTGCCTTGTGTCTCCTAGCCAAACCCGTGCCGTAGTGTGTACGACCTGTGACTGTCGACAACGTCTGATCAGGCACTGACGCCTAGTCAGCGGCTGCGTTGCTAGGAAGCTTCCACGCATTTTCTCATGGTATCAGAGCAGTGAGACAGTTCTCACTGAGCTGCGCAACAGGGACGCAGCAGAGCAGCAGCAGTGAGAGTCACCGCTATAGCAGAGTTCCTGAGGCCTGTTGGAGACAGCCGGTCGCCGTCTACGAAGCCCCACCCACCACGTGAGATCGCAGCAGTAAAGGCAGCAGCAGCATTGTGCACCGCCACGCGAGGTGCGTGGCGGCTGCAGTGAGTGCAGCCGCCCCTCCCACAGCCGCAGCAGTAGAGCAGCAGCAGCAGAGGCAGCGGCAGCAGCAGTGCAGCAGCAGCGGCCGCAGCAGCAGCGGCGGCAGCAATAGCGCAGCAGCAGCAGCGGCAGCAGCAGCGCAGCAGCAGCGGTGGCAACAGCAACGCAGCAGCAGCAGCGGCAGCCGCGGCGGCAACAGCAGAGCAGCAGAAGCAGTAGCAGCAGCAGCAGTAGCGCGGAAGCGGCAGCAGCATCAGCGCGCGGCGGCGGCAGCGAGCAGCAGCCGCAGCGCGCAGCAGCAGCAGCAGCAGCAGCAGCAGCAGCGCAGCCGCTGCTGCCACCGCTGCATCCGCTGCATCCGCAGCGCGGAAGCTGCTGCGCAGCTTCCGTGCAACGTCCGCGCGGCCACCGCAGAGCGGCTGCACGCGCGAGCAGATTCGTGAAGAAAAAAAAAAAGAAAAAGAGGGGGACAAGCCGACGTCAGAAATTTTGCTTGCTGACATCATCAGTCGTGCTGACGTCAGCAACCACCTGCTGACATCAGCACCATACTTAGTCAAATTTTTGGCCGAACAGTTAAAAGTTGCCAGCGTCTCAACTCCTCGAGAAACGCTGACGCTTTTAAAATCTGACAGACTTCATCCGTCGTCCCATACTCAGCGGTGATATGAGCCTGTCCGACAGCAAGGAGAAGGGACCAGGCGACCCCTCCTCCTCCTCGTCTGGCGTACTGAGTCCACGCTCGCAGGCCATTGAGGACCTGCGCAGCCAGCAGGATGAGATGCGTCGTCTTTAGAGAGAGCAGACTGACGCTATCCGCACGCTGACCGAGCTTCTGCACGCTCAGTCCACGGCTCCTCCGCGGATTTCTGGGGGAGCTGCCGGAGTTGCGGTCTCTACCCAGCATTCGGTCCAGGCGCCCGTGACAGGCGCTCCACCTGACCCACCACCTGCTGACCTCCTTGATGATGAGCCACTACACGATGAGCCATTCATGCCAGGCATCACGGATGATTCCCAGGAGCACGAGATTCGAGTTCTCGAGGAGCGCCTCCATCAGCTGCAGACGGTTATCCGACCTCCACCGGTTACCCCGATACGATCATCACCTGACTACCCTGGCGATCACCCTCTCCCAGGAGTTTTTCCCATCTCTCGTCCTCCTCAGCCTGCGGTTGCTCTCCCCACGGAGCGGCAACCTAAGGAATTTGAGGCACCACCTCCACGGTACATCAGCGAGGATGGTTTCAACTGCAAGGAGATCCTGTTTCAGGTGTGGGCTACATCTGAGGGAGTGTGGCCTTACTACCACAGCCCGTACCAGTCCACAGACCCAGCACAGGCACTGACAGCAGCCCGGGCCATGCGCGGACTTCTCTACGCCATGCCACACGAGACTGTCGTCGACTTCCGCCCCTTCCTTGGCGAGGCTGGCACAGGCACCGGCGCCGATCCCCGTGGAGGCTGGGATCTGGCGTTATCCCTGCTGGCCGCAGAGACGCACGCCACTCGTGCGTCACATATTCGCGCTTTCCATTCGCTTCGTCAGGGGCTTGCGGAGTCTGCAGCAGATTACTGGCGACGCGCTATGCGTATCTACACGCGTCTGGGGACCTCAAGAGGCACACAGCTGTGGGTGCTTTGGACGATTATGCTCGGAGTTCGCCTTGAGTACACCGACATCTTAACACGGTATAGCGACGCTGTCCTCGAGCCTTTCTCAGCCACTCTGCAGCTGCTTCCTTGGGCGCATCAGCTTTTCCTCCAGGTGACTTCAACCCGTGAGGCAGCAGTAGCGCATCAGGAGACCTCCCTTGCTGTAGCAGTTGTCGCATCACCACCATCTTCTCTCCTGCAGTCACCCTCATCCACCTACACCATGACCACCTCATCTTCCTCCTCCTCTTCGACCCCGTCTACACCCACGCAGACATTGGGCGTTGCAGCAGCCGCCCAGGGGAAGAAGAAGAATAGGAAGCGTAGATCAGGTCAGCAGCAGTCGTCATCCAGTGGTAGCAGTGGCCGTTCTGTGCACTGCTACAACTGTGGAGGCGTCCATCGCTACACCGAGTGCCAGCAGCCGCTTGACTGGGCGCGGATCACCCGTGGGCTTCAGGCCGCTCATGCTCTTCGTTCCACGTCCGGCGCATCCCCCGCACCCTCCTCTGGACGTCCTCACCGACGAGCAGCAGCGATCCGGACCCACGCGACCGCACCATCGCCGAGCTTCGTCATCTTCTGGCGCTTCGCTTTCAGGGAGGTGCGAGTGTATTGTCATCGTCGGGTGGTTCACAGACCGCTTGTTCGTTCATTCCCGTGGCTTGTGATAACGCGTGTGGGGGAGCACAGTCAGCATGTGATGATGATGGGCCTGACTGCACTGACTGGGTTCATGAGTCTCATCTTCGTGATGTACGTCGTTCCTCCCCACTATCGGCTCAGCGTCCCTCTGATGCCAAGTGTTCCATTGCTCGTTGTACAGTGACGTCCACCAGTCGTGACTCCAGTGGCACTTGGATCATCGATTCAGGGGCCACCCATCACATGACGTGCCGTCGCAGTGACTTTGTCGTACTTGGTCCTGTCACGACTGTCCGTTCTGTTCGTACAAGCTCTGGTCTGTCCTTGCCAGTCCATGGTGTGGGGGTTGTATGTTTCGACGGTCCGTCTGGCCCCTTGTATCTTTCTAACGTGTTGTTTGTGCCTGATTTTGAGCTTAGCCTGCTTTCTGTGCGTGCCTGCACTCTGATGGGTCTCTCTGTGGAGCACACCGCTGATTCAGCGACTGTGACTACTACTGACACCCGTAGCATTTTCTTGCGTACTTCAGTCATAGATGATTTGTATCGTATCGCTCGGCCCTCCTCCCCTTGCTCTCCCTCCTCATCTGGTCGCGTTTTTGTCACTGGTGTTCTATCCTCGGAACACCAGCGGTTGCTTCATCGTCGTCTGTGTCACGTGGGCTCCGACACTGTGTCGAAGCTCATTTGGACACAGCCTGCACTTGGTCTTGACGTGGCTTCTTTTGCCACCCTAGAAGCCACCCTAGACCAATTGTCTTTTCTACGCTCAGGGGAAGATGCACCGGTGCACCTACCCTGACTCGCGTTCCTGAGCGCTTAGGCCTCTCGAGTTGGTCCACTCGGACCTTCTCGGTCCTCTCCCGGTCGAGTCCTTGGTCGAGAGGGGCCGGTATGTTCTGACGCTGACTGATGACTTCACCCGCATGCGATGGGTCTACAGTCTGCGTCAGAAGAGTGACGCCGCCATTGCGGTTCGGCTCTGGCTCGTGATGGCTGAGCGTCAGTCTCGCCACACGCTACATACTTTTCGCTCGGATCGCGGAGGCGAGTTCCTTGGCGAGATGGACTCCTTCTTTGCTGAGCACGGGATTTTTCACCAGGTCTCCGCTCCTGCTACTCCACAGCAGAATGGTGTATCTGAGTGCTGGAACCGCACCATGGAGGATGCGGTTCGCGCCATGCGGTCTGAGTGCGGTCTCTCGGAGTCTTCCGATTTTGAGGGCTTTGCCTACATGACTTGGGTCTGGAACCGCCTCCCGCATGGTCCACTTCCGGACCATGTTACACCGTACGAGCTCTGGTTTGGCCACCGTGCTGACCTTCGTCTTGCTCGCGTCTGGGGATCCGTGGCCTCCGTGTGGTACACCGAGGACCAGCAGGCGTCCAAGGTCTCCCCTCGGGGTCGCCTGTGTGCCTTCATTGGCATCTCCCCGCGGTCGAAGGCCTGGCGTTTTTGGGACCCCACTCGCCGTCGCGTCATTGAGTCCTGTGACGCGCTGTTTTTTGAGTCACTCACGTATCGTGACCTGACTTCGATCACAGCCCTCTCCACAGCCCATGTCCCTTCTCGTGAGGGTCCTCGGCGGATGGGGGAGACTTCTACGCCAGCGACCATCCCTCGTCCGGCTGATGTGTCCGCTCGAGCCCCCTCTCGATCTCCAGCCCTTGATGATCTGGCTATCATTGCCGTCGGCCCAGAGATCTCGCCTGTACAGCCTGTTTCACACCCCACAGGTACCTCTTCTCTCACGCCTCCTCCTGCACCATCACCTGTGTCTGCCGGCACCCCTGCTCCTGCGTCTNTCGATCACAGCCCTCTCCGCAGCCCATGTCCCTTCCTGTGAGGGTCCTCGGCGGATGGGGGAGACTTCTACGCCAGCGACCATCCCTCGTCCGGCTGATGTGTCCGCTCGAGCCCCCTCTCGATCTCCAGCCCTTGATGATCTGGCTATCATTGCCGTCGGCCCAGAGATCTCGCCTGTACAGCCTGTTTCACACCCCACAGGTACCTCCTCTCTCACGCCTCCTGCTACACCATCACCCGTGTCTGCCGTCACCCCTGCTCCTGCGTCTGACCCAGTCTTGCCCACTCCCGTTCCTACGTCGGTTGACACCCCCGCCTCAGTGTCCGGACCAGCCTTGCTTGCTGTCACACCCAGCCCCGTGTCTCCCACACACTCATCTCCTCGCTCGGCATCTCCGGCTGCCTCGCCTCAGCCCTCACCAGCTGTGGTCGTACCCGTTCCTGTGGTCGTACCTGTCCCTGAGCCTGAGGTGCGCCCCTCGACCTCCGGTTACTCCCGTGAGCCCGGTGGCCGCCTTCGACCACTAGACTCCGGAGCTCAGCGAGCGTCGGTGATCCAGGCACAAAGGCCTTAGGCCTGAGTGCCCACACCGAGCTTTCAGAGGTACATCCAGCGTGCCCTGTAGGGCACGACCTGGTCACTCACGAGTTCCATATCGCCTGTGACGCAGCAGCTGATCTCGTGGCCGTCAGGCCAGACACTGAGGCGTGTGCACTTGCCACGCAGAGTTCCCCCTCTATGGCGCCCGACCCTGGCACATTGAGGGAGGCTCTCTCCTCGGAGGATGCTGATGCCTGGCGAGCTGCTTGCGAGGATGAGCTTCGCGCTATCCGAGAGCACGGAATCTACGAGCTGGTCGACCTTCCCCCTGGGAGGAAGGCGATTCAGGTCAAGTGGGTCTTTCGCAAGAAGGTGAAGCCGGATGGCTCACTGGAACGCTACAAGGCCCGCTTAGTCATCAAGGGGTACTCTCAGATTGAGGGAGTCGATTATACTGACACCTTTGCCCCTGTCGGCCGCATGACCTCAGCTCGAGCTCTGTTCGGTGTAGTGGCTCAGCATGACTGGGAACTGCACCAGATGGATGTGAACAACGCGTTCCTCCATGGCTCTCAGGATGAGGAGATTTACTTGACTCAGCCACCAGGCTTTGAGGATGGTGACAAGGTATGGCGCTTGCGCAAGTCCTTGTACGGCCTCAAGCAGTCTCCACAGTGTTGGAACCGGGAGATCACTGGCACTTTGACTCGCGCGGGATACGTACAGAGCGAGGCAGACCCCTTGCTCTTCATCCTACCGACACCCGAGCGGTTCACCGCCATCCTGGTCTATGTTGATGACCTCCTGATTGCGTCTCCGTCCCTGGAGGCCGTGAAAGAGGCCAAGGCTGTCCTGCAGACTGCCTACAGGATGAAGGACCTTGGTCCTGCATCGGTGTTTCTTGGTATGGAGATCGTGCGAGATCGCAGACATCGGACACTGTTGCTGCATCAAGCCCGATACGCACGAGTCGTGGGGGAGCGCTTCAGCGATCTCCTTGGTGCAGTGCCATCCGTTTCCCAACCTCTTACACCCGATGGGCAGGATGCCCTGAAGGTGGATGACCCTACACAGCTGGGGAAGACAGTGGACGTGACCTTGTACCTCCGTCTCATCCGATCTCTGATGTACCTGGCCACCACCACGCATCCTCACATCACGTTTGCCGTCAACCTCCTCGCTCAGTTCTCGCAGGCTCCACGTGCGAGAGCTCTTCACGCGGCTATACGAGTGGTACGGTACGTGGTCTCCACGCCGTACCTCGGACTCTGCTTTCGTCGACAGTGTTCGGTGGTCCTTGACGGCTACACTGACAGTGACTGGGCTTGGAGCCCTGATGGGCGCAGTCGTACTGGCTACGTGTCTCTGCTCGGTGGTACCGCTTTGTCTTGGCAAAGCGGGAAGCAAGGATGCATTGCACGTAGCTCGTCAGAGGCAGAGTATGTTGGTTTGTGCGCAGGGGCTGCTGAGGCAGTATGGTTGCAGCGCTTGTTTCTTGAGCTTGGGCAGTCAGTACCCGCCATTGTGTTGCGTTGCGACAACCAGAGTGCTCTCGCCATTGCGGAGAACTCTGGTATTTTTCATGCTCACACAAAGCACATTGCAGTTGAGCATCACTTCGTTCGTGATCTGGTGGAGCGACGCGTGATTTCCATCATGTGGGTTGGTACTGACATGCAGCGTGCTGATTTCTTGACGAAGGCACTTGCTCGCGGAAATTTCCTGGTGGCCATTTGTTCTGTTGGGCTTCGCCCAGTGCGTGAGAGTGGTTGAGTGTGGGATGTTTGTCTGCGTGTCATTTGTTTGTGTCACTCACTATTGTGTTCGTACCAGTGCTGCACGCGTATGGACATGCGTACCATCGGGTCATGGGGGAGTGTTGTGCTTTGTGCCGTTCCTGTACAGTTACTGTGACCTCTCGGCCGTGTCCATACTCGTGCAGATCCCTGAGGCGGGCGGCCCTGGTGACACCGGCACGACGACAGGCGGCGGAATACCAGCTTGGAGCTGGCCGACCACTGCACCAGAGCCCCATATGCCACCGGGACTCTCTGCGATGTCTTCTACATCTTGTAGGCGTCTTTCGGCAGACTGGCCATGAGGCCTATTTGCATGTTTTTGCATTGTATGCTCAATGTCTGTCAATGGATGCATGCATGTGACCAATCGTAGCGTCCGTGTTTTGATTCTGCACGTCTAGGTTCAGACGGCGTAGCATTCTGACATGTGTGCGCAGATTTAGGGCCAAAACAGTGGTTTTGGGCCGGTTTTAGGAAAACCCTTGGACTGCCGCGTGCGACACCCGCCGTGCGCCGTGGCAGGTACTTATGCCTTGGACCTGTCATTTGTCATCTCTCTCTGCATATGCTATATTGAAGCATTATGACACTTTGCCTTGTGTCTCCTAGCCAAACCCGTGCCATAGTGTGTACGACCTCTGACTGTCGACACCGTCTGATCAGGCACTGACGCCTAGTCAGCGGCTGCGTTGCTAGGAAGCTTCCACGCATTTTCTCATCCGAGTCGTTCACTGATATGGCGAACGGAGCGTATATGGTGAACAGGTATGAGTTGCGAGGCAGAAAAGGTTTGACGATTTGAGACACTTGAGAAATTTATAACTAGCGGTAAGTATACGTCGATGACAAGTGTCACAAATGACCGAACAAGTATACATTGTAAAGCCATTGGAGCGTAGATGGTGATCAGGTAGAAATTGCCAGGCAGAAAATAATTTAGAATTTGGGAAACTTGAGCAATTTTTAAGTAGGGGTAAGTGCACTTCGATGACAAGTGTCGAAATGATCAAACATGTATACACAAATTTCGAGTTGTGAATGAGACATAGTCGAGGTCTTTGATTTGATTGTCGAGTGACGCGTGTGGAGTATCGTTGTGAGTGGTCGGATTCGAGAAGGTCCGCCATGAAATCGGGGGGCTCAGAGAATCTATGGTGAGGATGGGAGATGCATCGTCATAATCCGGATTCATCTCGGTGCCTAGAGAAATCGACTAGAAAGGTCCTGATACTTCTGTCGTAGATTCGCGAGAGTGGTCGAAGTTGATGGTAGGTTCGGGAAGATTCACTAGAGGTGAGGGTAGTTGGCCGGTTTGCCCTCGACCATCGTAGTGAATATCGCGTTCTCGCAATGCAGTGGGTTGTTTGTGTAATGACAGAAATGCCCACTCGTAAAGATTAGGGACTTGTGTATAAGAAGATGCGTGGAAGCTTCCTAGCAACACAGCCGTTGACTAGGCGTCAGTGCTTGGTCAGACGGTGCCGACAGTCACAAGTCGTGCACACAACAGCAAGGATCTGGCTAGGAGACACAAGGCAAAGTGTCATAATGCTTCAATAGCATTTGCAAAGAGAAATAAAACACCCATGGTTCAATCTGCAAACCCAGCTTGCAAACCATGTCGTTTCTTTCGAAGCTGTATGAAGCTCCTCCATCCAATAGTGCCTGTACCATTATGTGACTCTTGCATCGTCAAGGCTGAATGTTTAGTAGTATCGCCAGTTGGTTGTCTTCGTACCCCTCATCAAACATTGCGATCTCATAAACCTTTTGCGGCGATGTAGGCTATGCAGATGGGCGATTGTTCAGTGCATATCGCTCCTCACGGACAAGAGTTGCGCCTTTCACTCTTGCTCTATGCCGTTTCCTAACTCATTTTTTTTGCAACTTCCCCCCCTTGTTGGCCTGCTGCTTGCTCCGACAGTTGCAAGCGATGTGCCCGACTTTTCCGTAGTGGCAGCAAGTGCGCATATCTCTCTGGTTGACGGCGTCCACTTCCATCGGGGTCGAGGAGTCCGTTGACTAGCTTTTTCCGTATCCACGACACATGTGGTTGGGAGGTAGCCAACCGTAAGATTCATGGATCCGAGCGTTGTCGTTGGCTCTGTTGATCCTTTCTCCTATTTCAATCATTTGCGGTAAGTTGTTTTGGATGCCGAAGATACCAATTTCTCTCTGGATTTCTTACGTGAGGCCGTTGTTGTTCTCAAAGCAGAGCTCGTCGGGGGCGATGTCTGCTCTAGTGATGATCTTGCGGAATCCGTGCGTATATTCTGCCACGCTCGACTGCTGACCAAGACGTTGGAGCTTGTACCGTGCGTCAGAATTTTTGTTCTGCCATCCAAATTGTGTGAGCATCGCATGTGAGGATTCATTCCTGTTGGTTGGTGGCATCAGCGCGTCTTGCCACTATGGGTTGATCTTCTCCAATGGTAGAACGCCTGCGGTCAGCGACATGACACGGGCGCCGTTGACCGTTGATGATGCCCTGCCGGTCTCTTCCTGCCGATGGATGGACTTTAGATCCGACCACCAACTTAGCTTCCTTCCACGTAAAAGCGCGGCCACAAGGTCAATATTCTTTTGTTTTTTGTTGACTCAGCAGCGGTGAAGTACACCTCTAAACTCGTCAGCCACATCCGAATGATCGGCTCATTTGAATTTGCAGGATCAAACGATTCTGGTGGAGCCGGACGAGTTTTGGGTTTGCTTGAGAGTTGGGAATTTCTCTCGATGAGCATTGCTTCACGAGCGCTTGTGTTGCAAAGAGCCTATATTGCGAGGTTGAGTTGTTGGAGCAGATGACTGTTGATCCCCTTGAGCACGGAGATTCGGTTTGTGAGTACCTTGTTCATCCGCGCCTGTTGTCCAGTGCCACCTGCCGTACCTGCTGTCGTCGTTGATGCTTTTAGTAGGGACGGCTGGTTTACCGCTATTTGGTCTGTGACCGGATTGGTCGTCAAGGCTTTAGAGGTTGATCCAGCTGCTGAATAGCCTACCATGCAAGTATATGCTACCGCTTCCGTGATCGCGTGCATAGGCACATTCTGCTCCTCCATCGCCAAAGTCGTTGCAGCAGACCCGTAGCTAGTCATCGATTGCGCTCGCTTGCCTCAAATTGTAGTCGCAAAGTCTGCGATGTCTTGATGCACTGACGACTTGTGTGGGATAGTTCTCCATATGGGTAAAGTAGTCAGATGCCTCTCCAACACCATTGCGCTCTTATACCAAGTTTTATGCCAAACGGAGCGTAGATGGTGAACAAGTAGAAGTTGTGAGGCAGAACACGATTTAGAGTTGAGGACACTTGAGCAATTCAAAACTAGTGGTAAGTGGACTTCGATGACAAGGGTTGAAATGATCGAACATATATATACAAGTATCGAGTTATGAATGAGACATAGTCGCGGTCGTTGATTCGATTGTCGAGCGACGCGTACGGAGTCGCGTTGGGAGTGGTCGGATTCAAGGAGGTCCGCCGAGAAATCGAGGGGCTTTGAGAATCGACGGTGAGGATGCAAGATGCATCTTTATGAATCCATGTTCGTCTCGGTGCGTCGAGAAGTCGACCGAAAGGTTGTGATACTTCTTTCGTAGATTTGCGAGAGTGGTCAACGTTGTCAGAAGGCTCAAGAGATTCACTGGAGGTGTTGGCCAGTTTTCCCTTGACCGTCGGAGTGAATATCGCGGTCTTACGATGCGGTGGGCTGTTTGTGTGATATCAGAAATTCCCACTTGGAAAGATTAGGGACTCGCGTACGTCTGGTATGTAGCACATACAAGTGTCAAGTTACAGATGAGGCGTAGTTGGAGTCATTGGGTCAATTGTTGAGCAACGTGTATGGAGTCGCATCATGAATGGTTGGATCGAGAAGCTCCGCTGATGAATCGAGGGGCTTCGAAGATCGACAGCGAAGATGCGAGATGTATCTTTGTAAATCTTGATATTTCTCGATGCGTTGAGAAATGGAGCACTTTTGTTGATGATTCTTGAAAGTGGTCGAAGTTGTCTGAATCTGCAAGAAGGATCGTTGGAGGGCGAGGGTAGTTAGTCGGATTGTCCTAAACCGTCGGAGCAAAAATCGGGGTCTCCACGCACAGTGGGCTATTTGGATAATGACATAAATGTCCAATTGGAGGGTTTAGGGACTCGTGTACATCTGGTACGTAACACTTCCCCCATATTAGTTGCGACGTCCTGGCTTGCGTATAGATGCAGCCTGCTGATAGCGACAATACCCGTCGATGAGATTATCGACATCGCAGAGGTTGTCATAGGTTTCCCAGCTGCTATGCACATCGTAGCTGTGCCACTTGAGAAGATATTCAGTTGGTTTGCCACGTCGTCAATGGCTGAGGATTTCTGCGATGATGTATCCTCCTCTACTTGTGAAGGATCAAGAGAACGAGACGGTTCCAACGCAACTTGTTTCACTCAAAACGATGCAAGTTTTAAGACGTTAGGCCTGGGTACGTGAAAGCCATGGATCAGCCGTCGGAGAAAAATCTAAGTCATAGGAGTTATGAGGAGGAGCTCTACCGGGTGGGACTTGTTGATCGAGCCCACTCGTCGGCCAGCGAGCAAAGCTCGCTGGCACTAGTTTTTCTTGCATGCGAAAACACCGCGCGCAACCCTATTTTGGCTCTAGGCTGATTCTCTGTTTGAGCACGAATTGTTCCAGTCTCAAGTACCCAGCCTCAACTTCGAGGTCTGGTATAGGTTTTCAAACACAAGCATCAAGCATAAAGTATCACCAAAATGCAAGACTAAACTAGGTCACTTAAGGCTAGTCCAGTGATAGCCATTGGTGAACAGAGCCGAGCTGGGGCACTGCTGTCGAGAGGGAAGCGAGCACAGGAGGGATAATGGAAGTAGATGTGTCCCATGCTTGATGCTGACACACGCGCTTAGTGTGTGTCACCTCCGCTCTCTAAGTCAGCATGCCTTGCACACTTATGGCCACCACAAGGTCGTACAAGTATACAGGGAGGAATAACACGCCCCCTTGGCCATGTGTGTAGAGGGTACACAACCAAGATGATGGAGTTGGATTTGGAGTGCAGTGGAGGGGAGTGCTTTCGTGAGGAAGTCCGCCAGTTGCGCATCCCCACTGATGGCCTGGACTTGAATGGTTACTGCTTCGACTGTCTCACGGACGAAGTGATGTTCAACGCTGATGTGCTTTGTGCGTGGATGCAACACACCATCATTTGCAGTAATGCGACATGCGGTGGAGCTGTCGCTGTGCAGTGGGACCGCTTGTGCATTCAACCTTAATTCCTCATGCAGGCGTGCCAACCTGATGCCCTCATACGCTGCTCCACCCAATGCCATGTACTCTGCTTAGGCCACACTGCTTGCCACACATGACTGTTTTGCAGTTCGCCATGACACAGCTGTACCCCACAAGCGGAAGACATATCCACCGGGACTACGGGCCTGACTGTCTCGCGCATAGTCACTGTCACAATACCCATCCCGCATACAAAACGACGTGGGCGCAAAGACTAGACGAAAGCCAGTAGTGTCCAGCACGTAACGTAGCAATTTTAGTAATGATTTGTGATGCGCACTACGAGGTTGCTGGCCAAACTGGGCTAGCACATTGAGAGCACAGGATATGTCTAGACATGTGGTGGGTGCAAGGTAGGAGAGGCTGCCTGTGATCTGACGATACAGTGTAGGATCACAGTCTGGACCATAGTCTGTGGTGTGTGCATCCAGTAGGTGAGCGTACACATCAGGGCTCATTGGTGAGTTGTGTGATGGAAGATGCTGGACAAGGTGTTGAAAACGACCAGTGAGGTGTGCCAGAAACCGTCCTTGATGTAGTGCGAGTGTGCGTGCAGATCTGTCTCTGATGATGGTCATGCCAAGTAGGGCCTTTGTGCGTGTGATGAGAGAGATTGATGGAGACAAGAGCAGTAGGTCATCAACATAGACTAGGAGCACGATGGGTACTCCATTGTCCCTACGCAGGAAGCAGGAGGGATCACATACACTCTGTATGAATTCCACAGTCATGAGAGTATGACTTATCTCTTTATTCCAGCACCGTTGTGCTTGCTTTAGTCCATAAAGAGCTTTAAGCAGTAGCCAGACACGATCTGTTCCATCCTCAAACCCTTCTTGTTATTTGGCGTACAGTTCCTACTCCAGAGGGCCATTAAGGAATGCGTTCTCGACATCCATCTGATGAATTTCCCAATCTTCATTGGCTGCCACACCCAGCAGTACTCGGCCAGTGCCGTACTTGTCTAGTGGGGCATAAGTGTCTTTGAAATCTTATCCTGTGATTTGATGGAACCCCTTTGCCACCAACCTGGCTTTGTACTTTTCGATCAGCCCAGCCAGGATCCTCTTCAGGTTGAAGACTCACTTCACATCAATGGCCTTCCAGCCAGGTGGAAGAGGCACAAGCTCGAAAACCTTATCATCCAGAAGAGCGTTGATCTCAGCGGCCATGGCCTTCTCCCACTCAAGTGCATCAGCACACCCCCTTGCCTCAGACAGGGTCAGTGGCTCCACCTGTTGGTGCTGAGTGAGGTATGGACCAATCATGTGATAGAACTGTCGATAGTTTACACGTGGGATGTCCCTCAAGGCGCGTTTCACAGGTTGTGGTGTAGGTGTGCCAGTTTTTCCCGAGTCTGTGGAGGCATCACCTCATAGCCCAGGGGGTGACTGAGGCGTGCTTGACTCTGTGCTCGCCAGGTCAGTGGGCGTTAGGAGCCCTCTCGGTACAGAGGTGTTTTCACCCTGCTTCTGTACCATAGTGCATGTGGGAGCTGTGACTGGCTGTGGGACAAGCACTGGAGTGCTCACATAGTGGGAGTAGTGCTCAAGATTAGTCAGGTTGGGTACGTGCCGTAAGGTGTAGAATTGCTTGTACGGCATGTGCTCTAGGAAGGAAGCGTCTCGACTCTCAAGGAAGCTGTGACTCGTAGGGTCCCAGAACCTCCACGCCTTGGATGCATGGGACACGCCTACGAAGACGCACCACCGCCCTCTAGGGCTCAGTTTGTGTTCAAGTTGTGGCTTGGCGAACCAAACGCAGGCCATGGTGCCCCAGACTCGGGCGGGACGTAGGACCGCTTTTTCCTCAAACCAACGTTCCCAGGGTGTGATTGACCCGTGTAGTGGACCTATACTGTGACCCATACTCGACTGAGGGCACGGGCATCGGTCCAGTTAGATCTGCATGGACCAGTTCCAGAGGTGCAGTGCTGTCCCTGTCTGACTTGGGAAAAATCTGTCTATGTGCCTGTTGAAATAGTATGCACCTTGTCCACTGCCTAGTTGGCTAGCTACACATACAGACAAGGCATGCACTGCTCTATGGAGTATGTTCCCTTGGTCTGTTCGGAGATGGGCCAGGAATGCACTGCCCATAATGGGTATGTCCCCTGTGCCTCATCATAGGAACCATACCTTTTTGGCTTGGTTGATTAAGCACCGGAATCTCAAACCAGAGGTCGCGGGCTCAAACCCCGCGACGGCCGCAATTTTCTTTGTGGCCAAAACTGGGACAGGAAGCTTCTAGGAAGCTTACTAGAGCCTGCCATGAGGATGACACTTGGCGGTCTAAGGACGCGCCAAGTAGGAATGTAGGTTGAGGTTGGCTCCAGTGGAGCCACTACAAGCAGAANGGACACGACCATCGGACGGCTCCATCTGCTCCATCGGCTCCATCGGCTTCTTCAGGTAGGGTGCGCGCACGTGGCGGACTAGGGGACGAGGAATCGCTCTGTCCATGTTGGACAAGACCCTCGAGCCCTAACGGGATTAAGCTCTACCGCTTTTTAGAAGGTGGTACGACCCCGAGTCCGTTCTCTCACGACGGCACCATCGCCTTAGGCGATCATCGGCAGGAGGGGTATGCAACGGAACCAACTGCACCTTTGACAACGGTCGCAGTCAGCAGCCTCATCAGCCTCATCGGCCTCAACGAAGCAGAGTAGCAGCGAAGCAGAAAAGACGAGCAACCGCAAGAAATGGCGGATCCGACACCAGCGGGTATGTCCAAATTCACGGGGACAGGTTTTCCCTTGTGGAAATGGTAGTTTGAGATTGTCATGAACGTGCGTGGCTACCTTGACATCCTAAAAGGGACCGAGATAGCACCAGCCGATGCGACCGTGACGACGCATGCGGCTGACCTT
>SZWC01001424.1:51905-75603 GCA_023375785.1 Penium margaritaceum | reverse complement strand
AGTGGAGCCACTACAAGCAGAAGCTTTAGCAAAGCTCTGCAAGTATAAAAGCCTGTACCTTGCATGCATCCATTTACAGTTCTTGCCTTTGAGACTCCTCACAGAGTGTCCAACCAAAGGTAGACACTAAAGACTAACATGCGGACTTCGTGAGGTTGCAAACCAAACGAACCTAAAGTGTGGATCCCTCGTTCGAGGGTGATATGTTATCTTGGTTGCAATACCAAGAGCGGTTGGCGGCCTCCCATGTCGGGACCCGTTTTCTAGACCGTTGCTATCCGGCGCATTGACAGTGCCTTGCCCTCATGGCACTCCAGACAAGTGTCTGCCTTGAGGGCAATCCTCCTGTGTGATACCTCGTGTTGAGGAGTGCTTTTGCATGTCTGTGATGAGATCTGTGTGGATGTGTGCCAGCCTTCTGTGAAGGACATCCGTATGCTTTGCATCTGTCACGGTGACGATGTGAGCCTGTGGGCGGTGCGTGCGAGTGGGAACCAAGGGAAAGAGAGTCAGGCGATACAGCATGTCAGCATGCTGTGGCACATCCACCTACAAACTCCCAGTCGAATCATAAAGCATGCATCTTTGCTGCTGAATCACTGTGGACATATTGGCTTGGCGATCCTGCTGACCACAGGACAACAAGTTCACGCGCAACTTTGGTACATACATGATGCAAGTCGGCCAGATCACTCCCCCAGGTGCCTATAATGCCACCGTTCCCACACCCTCCAGCGCTAGGACTTCCCCAGAGCTGGTTTTCACTCCCTCAACATTATGCATGGCATACAAGGACGCAAACAACGACCTGTGTGGGGACATGTGGTGCAATGTAGCAGTGTCATACACCCATTCATGCATGGGGAGAGCAAGCAATGTGGTAACATGCGTATGCCCAAGCCGTTGACCTGACGCCTAAGTCGCAGCAGTCGGCTCGAGGGGCTGGAGCTCCATGGGGATGGTCCAGCCAACAGGGGTTGGTGGAGCTGGCTACCGCGCATCTCTGAATAAATTTGTTCTGTCCGCGCCGGTGCGGGAACCGGTGTAGCAGAGTACGGTGGCACGTAGAACAATCCCTGGTACTGCGGTGGTGGTCCCTGGTAGAACGGCAGCGGTAGTCCCTGGGCCGTTGGGGACGACAGTGGCAGCTGGAGTGAGTATGATGCGAACGTGGCTGCTCCAAATGGGGCCGGTGTATGTGGTCCCATGGGGAACTGCCTTGACCAAGCAGGTGGCTGTAAGTGCTGGTCGGGCTTAGGGCAATGGAACTGTTGCGGCTGATGTGGCTGCTGCTGCGCAGGTGGAGTCATGATGCACTAGAGCTGTGGGCACACCTGCCAATAGTGTCCGGCCTGCCCGCAGTTGTTGCAGGTGCGTCATCCTGCACCTCGACCGTGCCCTCGCCCTCCGCCTGACTGTCCTCCTCTTCCCCGTCCACCTCGTCCACCTCCTACACCAGAGCCGGGAGGTGGGCCTGCCGTTGCGTGGTGAACAAAGGTGCTAGCCGTGGGGTTCTCGGCGTCTAGTGCTTCTCCACGCAGAATGTCTTCGTAGTGGCGTAGTTCCTCAAAGACCTTGGCCAGATCCGTGGCCTCGATGTTGGTGACACGCAATCTCCTCAACAGCGCCCGCTTGAACTCTCTGTAAGGTTCGTCCAGATGAAGGAGAACCACGTCCAACCACTCCAGCACTGAGCAAGATGCAACAAGCCCTAGAATCTGGCGACGGATATCCATTGTCGCGTCCTAATACTCTGCGATAGGCGTTCCTGGCTTGGGGTACAGCCGGCGTAGCTTGTCGTGTAGTGTGATAACCAAGGCCCTACCCCGTTCCTCCTGCCCGGTGGAGAGATGTTGCCACACCTCATAGGGTCGAGGGGCTCCGCTACGTGGATTTGCAGGATCCTCGCCCTTTCCGCCGAAGCGGAGGTGGCGGATGGTGTAGGCTTGATCATCGGGCAACGCCCGCACGAGGGCATTTAAGGCGCGCAGAAGGACGCGCTTGTCTGCATCATCCGCCGCTGGTGACAAGTAGACCTCTTCAAATGTGTGCTTGGTGGCCCACACAAGGAAGATGTCCTTCCATGCGAGGAAATCTCGCGTGCCGAGGGGAGAAGGGGAGAGGTCCTTTTGAGTCATAACCTTGGACAGCTCCTCCCATGTGACTGTGGTGGCGGGTTGGTTGGAGGGCTGGCTGCCGTTGGGGTTTGAGCCGCTCCCTTGGTTTGCGCCACGGAGCGGAGCGGAGCCCGCATTGCTCATGGCTTCCATTTGCACTCTCCTCACACTCAGCAAAGAGAGAGGGTTGTTCCTAGTGCCTTGCTGCTCCTACTTCCGCTGCTGCACTGCTGCTGTGGTTCCTTCCTTGATCGCCCCGCTCGCGGGCGTCTCTTGTGACGTGTCCACTTGGCGCGCACCGCCCCCAAGCTGATGCAATCCGCGCCTCTTTGGCCCCTCCCTGACTGCGCAGGGTCTGGCGAGCCCTGCGCGACCTACTTCGACGGCCCAGGCCTGATGCAGTGGCGGCAAACGGCACCCTTGCCTTTCAGGACCGTTATGAGGGCCGCCCGTCGATTTCACAAATCGCTCTGCCTAGCGATCGCCAGGCCCAGCGTGTTGTGCTCTGATACCATCAAGAGAATGAGACGGTTCCAACGCAACTTGTTTCACTCAAAACGATGCAGGTTTTAGGACGTTAGGGCTGTGTAAGTGAAAGCCATGGATCGGTCGTCGCAGAAAAATCTAAGTCCTAAGAGTTACGAGGAGGAGCTCTACGGGGTGGGACTCGCTGATCAAGCCCACCCGTCGGCCAGCGAGCGAAGCTCGCTGGCACTAGTTTTTCTTGAACGCAGAAATCTCGTGCGCGACCCTATTGTCGGCTCTAGGCCGATTCTTTGTTTAAGCACGCAATTTTCCAGTCTCAAGTGCCCAGCCTTGACTTCAAGGTCTGGTCTAGGTCTTCGAACACAAGCATGAAGCATAAAGTATCAAGGAAATGCAAGACTAAACTAGGTCACCTAAGGCTAGTCTAGTGATAGCCACTGGTGAACAGAGCCAAGCTGCGGCACTGCTGTCGAGAGGGAAGCGAGCACAGGAGGGATAGTGGAAGTAGATTTGTCCCGTGCTCGATGCTGACGCACGCATTCATTGTGCGTCGCCTCCGCTCTCTGAGTGAGCATGCCCTGCACACTCATGGCCACCATAAGGTCGTACAAATATAGAGGGAGGATTAACAAAGGAGGAGGAGGAGGAGGCACATCCGTCCGGGGGAAAATCTCACTTGGGTCCGTGTAGTACTTGAGCATGGTGATTTGGAAAACCGAATGAACTTGCATAGTGTCAGGGAGTTTGAGTCGTGGAACCACGGGGGTTTGCAGGCGTTTGATCTCATACGGTCCCAACCATAGACGTTTGAGTTTTGAACAGTCCACTCCACAAAGTTTGATGTTTGCCGAACTGAGGTGAACCTTGTCGACAGCAACATACATGTCGTCAGTGCAATGCTGGTCGGCTTCTTGCTTCATCGCCGCTTGTATCTTGGCGAGTGTCTTTCATCTTTCTTCCCAAATGGTGGAGAAGTCGCAGTGTTGGATTTCGACTACGGGAATGTTGCTCCGGCTGTGAATTCCAGTTGGTGTGGCGGGAAGCTTGCCATAGACCACTTCAAACTGAGTTTTACCCGGTGCGGTGGACGTTGCTGAGTTACATGTAATTTTGACGGTCGGGAGTTTGGCAGCCGAATCCATCCGGTATGGTTTGCATAATGTTTAGAGAAGGTGTTCGAGCTTCTGATTGCTCCGCTTGGTTTGGCCGTTGGTGTGACAGTGTAATGCCGTTGAAAGCTTGATCTGACTGTCGCAATGATTCATAACTTCACGCCAAAAACGGCTGGTAAATCAACCGTCTTTATCGCTTGTGATGGTTATTGGCACGCTGGGTAGCCGTACGATGTTGTTTAGATATAACCGTGCTATCCCTTTGGCGGTGACAATGGTCGTCGTTGGAGTAAAGCGGAACATTTAGGAAAACCTATCGAGAACCAGGAGGATTGCATCATATCCCTTGGGTATGATTGGTAATCCAGTGACGAAGTCCATTGAGATGTCGATCCACGGTTCCGTCGGAACAAGGAGCGGCTGCAGAAGTCCGGGTGGCCGTGTGCGACAGGATTTTTTGTCGCTGGCACGTGTCACATGATCTGCAGAAGGTGGCCACGTCGGTTTGCATCTTTTCCCACCATTAGTACTTCGCCAGCTTCTTCAAAATGTTTTCCTCTCCAAAATGTCCACCTAGACCGGTGTCGTGGCACTCCTCAAGCAGCATGCGGTGGAGTGCTTTGTTTGGAGGTATGACCATCTGGCGAGTGAATCGTCGTCGCCAACAGGGTGCGTCGTGCCAGAACTTGGACTTGTCATATCTGCCATGCTGGTCGTAGCCACGTGTGAACAACTTCTCAAGATACAGATCACGTTGAAGTTAGAGTGCTGCTACCTCAGTCATCAGATGTGGTTGGTGGTTGAGTGTGTCATCTGGGTTGGTTTTTCCCAGCCGGTACTCAATATTGTAGTCAAACCCCGATTGGAGGAACTCCATCGATTGAGTTTGACGTTGAATGACGTTCGGCTGCATCTGCAAATGTTTTAGTAAGTGATGGTTGGTACATGTGACGCATCGGTGGCATTCAAGATAGCACCGCCAAGTCTCAAATGCACATACGTCCGCCAACATCTCGTTCTCGTGTGCGGCGTAGTTGAGTTTTGGTTTGCGTAACGTTTGCGACATGTACGCGATCGGTTGCTCTCCGCTACCGTGATCCTGTAGGAGAACACCGCCAATGGCTCGTTCGGAGGTGTCCATAGCCATGCTATAGTTGATTGTTGGATCGGCGAATCGCAGGATTGTCACTGAGGTCAGAGTATTCCCCATAGCGGTGAACCTTGTTCATTGCCTCCCCACCGCCACTCGTTTTCTTTCAAGTGACATCGGAGAGAGGTGCTGAAACTCGGATGTAATCCTGTACAAAACGCCGGTAGAACCCTACCACCTCTATTCAACGGCAAATTTTTAAGTCTATCGCAGATGGCACAATTCAACGGTGAAATTTGAAGTTTGTTTTTGATCATTGTGGACATAGTTTTTTTCACATTTGTATACATAAGACACCATTAAAAAATGTGACTTTGCCGGTTCACCCTCGTTTGCGTGCAAGTAGGTGCAAGATTGCAATAAATGTTTTCCGACAAGGAGATCACTTTCTTTCACGTGCGAGCGACCCCATGGATTGCGGCATTCAATAGTCGCATCACAAGTGGGAGCCAATCCAACGCAAAGAAAAATGTTAGAGTGGACACAATCATACAGAGCAGAGGTCATAGTAGGCACCATTTCACAAAAACCCTTGAGGTTTTAATCGATCAATAGCGCCAGTAGGAGGTATGCAAAAGCCAATGAAAACATGAACGTTTCGGACGTTGGTCGGTGTCGGCCAATCAGCGACTACAGCCACTTTTTTCGGATCCATGGTGATTTGTCCGCCATTGATGATTTGAGAGTTTTCCGACAAATTTCTCTTTGTAAAACTTTGAGAGCTTTTCAGAAATCTCTTCTGTGCAACTTCGGGGTGCGCGTGTTCACCATAATGTCATCGAGATGTACCACAACAAAATCCTCAAGGTATGGGCGGATAATGTTGTTCATAGCCGCAATAAACGTCACTGGGACATTCATGATTTCAAACGGCATAGCCATGAACTTGAAATTTCTGTAGCGTGTTCGGAATACCCTCTTCTCGATGTCAGTGTCTGCCATGTAGATATGGTGATAACCACTGCATAGTCCGATTTTGTTGAAAATGCGAGCTCCTCATAGTTGATCGAAAAGCTTGTCGGCCCGGGAAAGAGGATAGAGGTTCTTCATGGTAGCGTCGTTCAACGGCCCACAGTCCACATACAAATGCATTTCGCCAGTTTTGTTTTTCACAAACAGTACTGGTGTGGTGTATGGTGATGTGGATGAGTGGATGAACCCTTGACTAAGCATCACGTCGAGCTCCTTTTTAGCCCGGTCAGTACATGGTCGCTCATCTGATAGGCTCCTTGAACGGTGAGTCAGCTTTCCGGCTTTAGCTTGATGCGATGGTCGATGTCTCACTAAGGTGATGAAGTTTTTAGAAGTTACCAGGGAATACGTATTCAAACTCTAGGATGAGAGGTACAAACTCCTCGGGGATCATCTCAAAACTTGTTGATGCTAATGAGGCCAATGAGGTTGATGAGGCCGATGAGTCAACTGTTGTCACTTTTGCTTCCTCCATTAGCTCGAGATGTACAAGCCATGCACGAGCCCCTCGTGGCATATAGTGTTTGGCCACGTTGAGTGGTATCAGTCGTTTCTCAGTCACTTTGGTTTCCTCTGCTGCTTCCACCTTTGCTTCTTTTCTTGTCGTTTTTTGCCTCACGCATGGAAGTTGTCGCTTGGCGTCGTTTATTTCCACATAGTAGTCGCCATTATTGAATTACGTATTGTGCAGGTACAGGAAATCGCGTCAAAGAATGATTTTGTGATTACTCATTGGGCATGACCTCCAGACCGTTACATCCCAAAAGTCTCCCACTTGTAGTTGTACTGGTTCACGAAGTCTCCGTATTTGGAATCTACCGTTGAAGGTTTTTCCTTCGAACACCCTTGGTTTGGTCTGCAGACCCAATTTTTGAACCATATCTTTGCTTACAAAGCTATGAGAGGCCCCTCCATCCAATAGTGTCGATAACGTTCTACGTCTCTTGCAACTTCGGGGTTGCAATTTTAGTAGTATTGACGGTTGGCCATCCGCATACCCCTCATCGAACTTAGTGATCTCAGAAACCCTTTATGGCGTCGTGAGCCGTTCACATGGACGATCATTTGGTGCTGATCGCTCCCTTTGGACAAGAGTCGTGCTTTTCACTCATGCCCCTTGCCGTTTCCTGACTTCCCCATTTTTTTGGCCTGTTGCTTGCTTCGACAATTTTGAGCTATATGCCTGAATATTCCGTAGTTGTAGCAGGTGCGTGTATCTCTCTCAGCGACGTTGTCCACTTCCATCGGAGTCAAGGAGTCCTTGACTGGATTTCTTCCTTCCCACGATGATTGTGGTTGGGAGATCCCCAGATGTAGGAATCTTGGATACGAGCATTGTAGTCAGCGTAGTTACTCCTCTCTGCTACTACAATCATCTGCTGCAAGTCATCTTGGATGTCAAGAATGGCTGATCGCTTGCCGGATGTCTCGTTTGAGGCCATTGTTATAGTGAAAACCGAGTTCATTGGGGGCGATACAAGCACCAGTGATGATCTTGTAGAATCTCTGCATGTACTCTGCCATGGTAGACTGTTGACGAAGACGCTGGAGCTTGTATCGAGCATCAGACTTCTCATTCAACCATCCAAAACATGCGAGCATTGGGCCGGAGAATTTGCTCCATTCGGTTAGTGGCATCAGCGCGTCTTGTCATGAATGCTTTCCTAGCATTCACTGATCCACCACAAGTTTCCACAGCTACTTAGTGCAAAGAGAATTCCAAGGGAGGTGTGTGCTTTGGGTCGCCACAATACCAAGGGAGCAGAACTCTGGCAGAATGCAGATTACGGAAACGAAGAAAGGCTGAGGACCATTTATGGTTGTTCATTCTGGTGATTTTACATAAGATTCTTGTAGCCTGTGATCTAAGCTTTCCAACGCATCCAAGCACGTCCAAAACGGAGCAGTAGAGCCCCTGCTACGACCGTCGAAGTAACCCTTGGTTGAGCCGAGCCGCCCACCATGCCCACGAACGGGAGTGACGGGAGGCGCTTCGATGGTGGCCTGTCGAAGCGCCCTTCCTGTCATTCCAACGTGGGGAAGGGCTTGCCCTGGTCCAGGATACCATCCACATCCATTCTTTCATGGCCTTTGGAGTCCATTGGAGACGAACTCGGATCACTGGCGGTGGATTATCCCGCCACATATGGCGGGTACCAGATTCCACCCGCCGTCCACCCGAACTTCGGATAGGGCTAACTTTCTGAATTCTCGACCAAATTGAGCAACTGAAAGCTCGAAACCACATGGAACACTCCAAGGAGTCCAAATCTGCAATCAGATTAGACGTTCAACCACTCTCTAGTGGTCGAACCAGGAAAACGGCAAACAGCATCCATGGCAAGTGCACTTTTTAACACGTCTTTCCAGTGCCGGTTGATCTACTCCAAGGGTAGAAAGCCTACGGTTGGCGATTTGAGACGGGCACCGTTTGCGGTCAATGAGGCCCCACCGTTCTTGTGCTGTCGTTGGATGACCTTTAGGTCAGACCACCAAATTAATGCCGTGCCACGCAAAAGCGCGGCCGAGACTTCAATTTTATTCCGATTGTCGTTTACCTTAATAGCAGTGAAGTACACCTCCAAGCTCATCAGCCACATCCAAACCGTTGGTCCTTTGGAATTTGCAAGATCGAACGGTTCAGGTGGGGCTGGACGCATCTTGGGTTCGTTTGAAAGTTGGGTGTTTCTCTTGACGAGCACCACCTCTCATGCACTTGCGTTGTGAAGGGCCTCCATTACGACGCTGACTTGTTGGAACAGGTGGCTGTTGATCCCCTTGAGCGTGGAGATACAGTTTTCCAATTCCTCATTGATCCGCGCCTGTCACCTGGTGCCACTTGTCGTTCCCGCTACAGACGTCGAGGCCGTTGATAGGGGCGGATGGTTTACCACTGTCAGATCGGTGACCAGATTGGTTGTTGGAGCCATCGGGGTTGACCCAGCTTTCGTATAGCCTGCCACGCCAGCGTTTGCTACCGCTTCAGGGTACGCGTGCAAAGGCACGTTCTGCTCCTCCATTGCCGAAGTCGTCGTTGAAGACCCGCTGCTGGTCGTCGGATGTGCTCGCTTGCTCCACGTCGTAGTCGTAAATTCTGCAAAGTCTTGACGTGCGAGATGCCTTGACTGCCTGTGCAAGGTAGTCTTCTTGATGAGTAAAGTAGTCGGATGCCTCTCCAGCACCACTGTGCTCTGATACCAAGTGTTATGCTAATCGGAGCGTAGATGGTGAACAGGTATGAGTTGCGAGGCAGAACACAGTTTGAGAATTTGGGACACATGAGAAGTTTATAACTAGCGGTAAGTGTACTTTGTTGACAAGTATCAAAATGACCAAATACATATATAGAAACATCAAGTTACAAATGAGGCGTCGTAAGAGTCATTGGGTCAATCGCCAAGTGACACATGCGGAGTCGCGTTGTGAGTGGATGGAGAAGCTCCACAGAGGAATTCGGGGACTTCAAAGATTGACGACAGAAATACAAGTTGCATCTTTATTGACAAGTTGACCGAAATGTTGTGACAATTTTGTTGATGGTTATTGAAAGTGGTCAAAGTTGTCAGAATGTGCCAGAAGGATAGCCAAAGGGTGAGGGTAGTTGGCCAAATCGCACATGACTGTCAGAGTGAAATAAGGGTTTCAACGCGCGGTGGGCTATTTGTGAAATGACAGAAATACCCACTTAGAAGGTTTAGGAACTCATGTACTTCTGCTACGTAATACTCACCATGCTTGACATTACACCGAGCAAAATGTAGGCGGTTCACAGGGATGAGGTGTGGGACAAAAGATGATTCAAGTGTTTGGGACAAATGGATAACTTGTTCTAAGGAATCAGTGTACTTCAATGACAAGTGTCAAGTGAGTCAAGCACATATGTATAATGCCGAGAATGAGAATGAGGCATATTCATGGTTACTAGCGCTCGAATCAAGTGACACGTGTGAGGTCTTGTCGAGAGTGGCTGATTTGAGAAGCTCCGCCGAGAACTCAGGGAGCTTCAAGAATATCAAAGCGCCTCTTTATAAAGTCATGTGCCATTGAGAAGTCGACCTAATGATATCATTACATCAATAGAGTTCACGATACATCTTTCGACCCTTCTAGAAAATGGTGGAGTTTGTCAAAAACTTCTAGAATGAAACACAGGAGGTCCGGATAGTTGGCCAAAGTTTCCTCGTATGAGTTACGCCAAGCGGAACGTAGGTGGTTCACAAGGATGAAGTATGGGACAAAAGACGATTTGGGGTTTTGGGACAGATAAATATGTTTTATTAAATAGCAAGTGTAATATGATGATAAGTGAAGAGTGTTGAGCACATATGTTTTATGCCGAGAATGAGAATGAGGCATAAATCGGGTCTGTGGTGTTTGAGCCGAGCGACGCGTGCAAGGTTGCACCGTGAGTGGTGAATTCAAGAAGCTCTGCTCAGAAGTTGAGGGGCTTGAGAATATCACAACGCTTCTTTATGGAAGTCGAGCGTCATGGAGAAGTCGACCAAACAATATTGAAACATCGATATGGTTTGCTACACTTGTGTCGACCGTTCTAGGATGTGGTAGAAGTTGTTGAAAGCTTCTGGAACGGGACACCAGAGGTCGGGGAAGTTGGCCAAAACACCCTTGGCCAAATAGCGGTAAAATCCTAAAGTCGCCGCGTGGTGGGCCATGAACGTAAGAATAGAAACACCCACACGCAAGTTTTAGGGACTCGTGTACGTCAGGGATGTAACACTTCCCCCCCTTTTAGCCGCGACACCCCGGTGCACTAGTAGATGTAGGCTGGTGACTTTGAAGGTGACCGTTGATCAGATGATCGATGTCTCGAAGGTGGTTGTAGGGCTCCAAGCTGTAGTGCGTGGCGTCGTAGCCGTGCCACATGACCAGATATTTGATTTTCTTTTTTCACGGAGTCGATGTCTGAAAACATCTTCAATCACGTACTCTCTATCCCCGTCCACTTGTACGGGAGGTGGAGGTGTGACGTCTCGGCCGGGTAGGTTCTGACTGGGGTCCCGGTAGTGCTTTCACATATGGAAGACAGGGTGGATTGTCATGCTGTAAGGGAGATTAAGTCCAGCATCGACTGGGGTTTGCATTCGCTCGATCTCAAACCGTTTGAAGCAGCGAGTTTTGAGCTTTGCAAAGTTCTGCCCTCGGAGTTCGATGTTTGCCGAGTTGAGGAGGACGCAAGTGCCAATGTTGAACCAGTCATCGCTACGATGTCAGTCGAATGCCTGCTTCATAGCTGCTTGTTTCTTTGTGAGGGTCTGCCGTGTTTTCCACTAGATGCTTGCAAAGTCCTGGCGGTGAATTTCAACCGTGGGAATGTTACTTTGTCTCTGCAACCCAGCTGGTGTGGTGGGAAGTTTGGCATACACAACCTTGAAAGGGATTCTACCAGTTGCGGTGGAGGTGGCATAGTTGTATGCGAGCTCAGCAGTTGGCAGTTTTGTTGCCCGATCACTGCCGTGCGGTTTGCATAAATTTCGGAGAATTTTTTCAGGCATCCGGTTGGTTCGCTCGATTTGCCCGTCGGTCTGAGGATGGAACGCCGTTGATAGCTGGATCCCGCTGCCGTAGTGTGTCATCAGTTCACGCCAAAAATGGATAGTGAAGCGACCGTCTTTGTTGCTAATGATGATACTTGGCACTCTGTGCACATGCACAAACTGATTTAGAAACATCAGCGCTATTCCTTTTGAGGTGACGGTGTTCCTTCTTAGGTGACAGTGGCATTCACGATGAGGATGGCGTCATACCCCTCAGGAGTGGCGGGTAGTCCCGTCACAATTTCCATGCTGTTGTCGGCACATGGTTCCGTGGAAACAGGTAGGGGTTGAAGTAGACCATGTAGTCTGGTGCGATGAAAAGTTTTTCTCTGACAGGTGTCACATGACTTGCAAAATGCCGCCACGTCGGTCTGCACCTTGTCCCACCAATAACATCTTGAGCATCTTGTCCTCGCCGAAGTGCCAACCTAGACCGATATTGTGGCACTCCTGTAAAAAAAATTGTCGTAATTCCTCGTTTGGTGGTACGACGACCTGGCCAGTGAATCGTCGTCGCCAGTAAGGGTCGTCGAACCAAAACTTGGTCTTGTCATACCTGCCGAACTCCTCCTAATCCTTCACAAACAGTCTCGCCAGTTATGGGTCAGGTTCGATGAGCAACATGCTGATCTAGGCCACTAGTTTTGGTCATCGACTTAGAGCATCAGCCAGATTTTTTTTTCCAGGTGGGTACACAAAGTCGTAGTCAAAGTTGGACTCAAGGAGCTTCATCCGTTGAGTATGTCAATAACTTAGATTCGTCTTGGTCTTGAGATACTTCAGCCCGTGATGGTCGGTGCAGACGATGCATCGCCGGCATTCTAGATTGCCATGTCTTGAATGCATGTACAACCGCGAGCATGTCCTTCTCGTGCACCGTGTAGTTCAGTTCTGGCCCGTGCTATTTTCTTGACATATACGCAACCGGTTGTTCTCCGCCGCTGTTGTCTTGGAGAAGAACTTCTCCGATGGCTCAATCACACGCATTGGTGGCCATGATGTAGTCCATCTTTGGGTTTGCCAATCGTAAGGCTGGCGTCGAGGTCTGAATATTTGTCAAAGAGTTAAACGTTTCTGGTTTGCTTTCTCCCAATTCCACTCGGTGGTTTTTCGAGTGAGATCGGAGAGAGGCACTGGGCATAGTCCTTTACGAATCGATGATTGTAGTTACAGAAGCCCAAAAACACTTGGACGTCCCAAATACTTGTGGGTGTCAGCGGATCAACAACTGCCTCCACCTTTCCCACTCCATGGTCATCCGTCCACCGCTTATGATGTGGCCCATAAACTTGATCGAACGACGATCAAAGTCGCACTTGGAGAGTTTTCCAAAATAATTCTTGTTTTTTTTTCAAAATTTGAGAATGTTTTGGAGATGTCCATTGTGTTCCTCCGAGTTACGGCTATACACTAGGATCTCGTTGAGATACACGACCGCAAAGTTGTTGAGCTACGGGCAAAAAATGTTGTTCATTGTCCCCACAAAATTTGCAGGGGTGTTCGTGAGTCCAAACGGCATGACCGTGAACTCAAAGTGCCCGTGTCTGGTGCGGAAAATCGTCTTCTCAACGTCCAAAATATATACACAAATCTGATGATAGCCGCTGCTTATGTCAATTTTGATGAAAATCTGGATCCCACGGAGTTGGTAAAAAAGTTCATTTGCTCGCGAGAGGGGATAACGGTTTTTTATGGTAATGTCGTTCAACACACCCTACCCTAGTCCACCCACATCCGCATCTCTCCTGTTCTCTTCTTCATGAAAAGTACTGGTGCGGCGTAGTGTGACGTGGAGGGTCGGACGAATCCCTGCCCGAGCATCTCATCCAACTGTTTCTTGATTTTGGTGAACTCTTGATCGCTCATCCGATAAGTCCCTCTCATCGTCGGTTTGCTTTCTGACTTCAGGTCTATCTGATGGTCAATGTTGCGTTGCGGTGGAAGTTCACGGGGTAGTTTTTTTGGGAGAAACCCCTTCAAACTCCTCGATGAGCTCCGTGAACTCTTTCGCAACTGCTGCAAACTTTTCAAATGCCATTGTCTTTCGTGTTGCTTTGACGGCTGCAATTTCTTTCTCTTCTCCTACTTCCACGTGGACTAGCCACCCTTGAGCCCTACACTTCAGGTATCGCTTGGCCACGTCCAGAGATAGTGGTTGGCATTCTATGGCTGTCGCAACTTCATCTACAAATTCTACTTCTACCACTTCTCATAACTGCCATTGTGTCATGGGTCGCTTGACCAGAGGCAGGTGTCCCTTTCTCCCATTAATGCTGGGGTAGACTACTCCGCTCCTTCAGTCAACCTGCGGATTGTGCCGGTACAGGAAATCTCACCCAAGAATGATTTTGTGGTTGCTCATTAGGTAAGTCCTCCAGACCGTTACATCATGGAGATCTCCATTTGCAGTCAGAGTGGTATGCAAAGTTGACGGATGCCTAGTCGTTCGTGGGCAGTTTTTCCTTAAAAAAATCATGGTTTGGTCTACAAACCCAGCTTCAAACCATGTTGTTGCCAAAGAAACTGTAAGAAGCTCCTCCATCCAGTATTGATGGCACCGTTCAGCGACTTTCGCAAATCCTCAGTTGCACTCATAGCAATATTGTCGGTCGGACGTCCTCGCATCCCTCGTCGAACTTTTCAATCTCAGGTTCCCTCGTTTATAGCCATGAGAGCCACTCAGATGGACGATCGTTCAGGGCAGATTTTTGGTCCGCATAGGAGCTTGACCATCTACTCCTTCCCTCTGTCGTTTTCCCACTCCTCACTCTTTTTCTACAACCCCCCCCCCCCCCCCCCCCCCCCCCTTGGCTTACTTTCGCCGCTTTCGGCAGTCATGCGGGATATGATCCAACGTTTTGCAAGTCGAGTAGAGCCGTTAATTACGCTGAACAACGGCATCAATCTCCATCAGAGACGAGGTTTCCGCCGACTTTGACTTCCCTCCGCCACGATAAGGATTGTGGCTTTGGGGTTGCCAGCCGTTGGATTCTTGCATCTGAGCGTTGTATTCGGCACTGTCGATGCGGTCAATTGCTGCGATCATTCACGGAAGGTCGTCTTGGATGCCCAAAATGGTGATTGTTTGCCGAATATCTCGCTTCAGGTTGTTGTTGTAGTAGGAACACAGTTTGAAGAGGGCGAGGTCATTGCCGGTGATGATCTCGTAAAAACGCCAAGTGTACTCTGTGAATCTGGACTACTGATGTAGACCCAGGAGTTTCTACCGTGCATGTGAATTCGCTCCACATTTTGGGTGGCATGGGAGAGCTGTGCCACGTCGGATGGATTTGCTCGAGAGGTGGTACGCGTGCAGTCGACAATGTGAGAGCAATCATGAGAGTCATTGATGCAGCTCCAATGATCTTCTGTTGCCATTGGGTGGCCTTTAGATCAGGTCACAAACTCAAACCCGTGCCACGCAAAAGTGAGGCCACGAGGTCAATCATCTTTGGGCCAAAAAGCTAAAAAACCCACAAAACACAAAGTGTGGATCTCATCCGCCCAGCATGAAAAGTCGAGCCCGAAATCATGCTCGCTTGCGGCATGCGTTGACGGCCGAGCAAGAAAAAGAAGTGCATGGGATTATCGCTCCCGTGCAAGAATTGCGAGGAAGTGATGACCCCTTTGTTTTTTATCTATTTTACGCACAAACATCCCAGTTCAAATTAGGGGTTTGTATGCTTGGCGGAAATGGAGCCCACGCCAAACATAAAACCCTGAATTGAACGAAGGGGTTTGCGTGTAAGAAAACAATGGGGTCATCGCTCCCTCACAATCCAGTGAAACACCCTTCTTTTATTTTTGCAATTTTTTTGTACACGCAAGCCCAATCGTTCAACATCCAAACCTCAATCAAACCCTACCTGAATTACATTTGGGATTGTAGGGTTTTAGCTCTGCACGGGCTCCTACTTGGCCAAGAAGGTTCCCTTTTGATGCATGGGGGGTCTTGAACTCTTCTAAATCTATGGACAAACCGGCCCGGCTAGTATCACAAACCCTTCAATGAAGGAATTTGTGATACTAGCGAGGGACATCACACATTGTCAACGCATGGCATGCGGCCTTGTCATGTCTTTTAACCATTTTTCTTTGTTACTGGCGTGGTGGTAGCGGCGGTCGATGGATAGCCAGGGTATTTTTCGCTCCACAACGGGCAGATCAGCTACATAGTTCCAAAAAGTGGGTCCAGTTTCTTTTTATTGTTGTTTACCCTAGCAGCGGTGAAGTACACCTCTAAAATTTTCAGCCACATCTTGACCATTGGTACCTTCAAGTTTACGGCACGAATGGCTCAGGGAGTGCCGGTGGAATCTGGGGTTCACTTGAGAGTTGAAGATTTCTCTTGAGTACTGCGTTGCGCGCACGAGAAGCTCAAAGCTCCTCTATTGTTGTGTTGAGCTGTTGGAGTAGATGGGTATTGAGGATCTCAAGTCTTGACAATTTCATGCACAGGTCTTTGATGATTTGCGGTTGTCAGTCGGTACCTCCCATTGTGTTAGGTGTCGATCCAATGGGTTGTGGTGGGGGTGAGGGGTTGGCCGAGCTCGAGGGTCCATCACCAGACTGTCTGTCCGGGCCATCGACGGTACACCATTCACCTAGAAAGTTGTCGTTGCTGCCTGGTTCGCCTGGAGAGTGTCATTGTTTGCATGCTGCTCATCCGCCATCGCCGGAGTACTTGTCCGGGACTACTGCTCGTTGCTTCGTTCACCATTGTCATCGCGAAGTTGAGGTATGGTTAGCTGTGGCCATTTTATACACAACACATTCAATGTATTATGTATGTACAATTTGGTTAGTTCCATGAAATAGTCTTAGGAGGTAGTCATCTTCTGTGAACAGGAGAAACTATGTATACAATACCTGTGCCTTAGCAACTGAAAGAAGTAATTCAACCTATTAAAAAGTAAATGACATTCTGTGTGGAATGTAACATAGATGTACATCTGTCTATAAATGTTTTCAAAGGTATGATGCGTAAAGAGTATTGTTTTCAGAAACTTGCGGTCGGGAAAAAAACATCCTGTTGAGCTCAACTTGGCGATTATGAAATTCTTTACTTATCCGTGACAAACTACGGACCTCGTCCCCCCCCCCCCCCCCCCCCCCCCCAGAAAATCTCTCGATTGTACTGAGGTGGTGTAGCTGGTGCGTGTATCATCCAGAATCCTGTTTTTTCCACTTGTTTATCATGTTCACAAATGTATTATTCACTTGTTTATTAGATACACGGACCATACACACTATCCTGATACATTTCAGCTTTTGAGGAGGGGGGGGGGGGGTGAGAGGCAGGATGAAATACGGTCCCCCCCCCTCCCACAAAAGGGTCGAGTGTATTTGCACGGTGTATCTGGGTCGTGTATTCCATTTTGGTAGAAGTGAGAAAAAATCATACACTATTGTTATCAGTCGCTGCCTGCCGATCTACAAAGATCGACGATATGCGATCGCTGTTCTCGATCATTAACATGTAAATGTCGATCGACGATCAACGACCGACGATAGGAGAATGATTGACGATGAAAGATTTTGTTTGTCGACTGTCGGACTACGTCAACGTGTGAGGAAAGAAGTCTGCGGAACAGTCACCATGTGCTCGGGATCCCCACCCCCTGAAAACCGTCGAGTGTATTCGGTTAGTGTAGCTGGGGCGTGTATCGTGCTGCATCGGCATTTGTTCACTAGTACATCATGTTCACGATTGTATTTTGTACATGTCCCTGAGATAAACGAACCATAGAAACTTTTCCTCCTTGGGGGGGGGGGGGGGGGGGGGGGAGCATTGGATCCGGATCCCCCCCCCCCAAAATGCTGGATTGCATTGGCTTTGTTTAGCTGGTCAGTGTATCCAGTTGAATTGGAGGAGAAAAAAAGTACTACACAAATGTTTCCGACTCGAAGACCGTCGATGTACGATGATCGACGATAGGCGAAGCGGTTTTAGGACGTGTGAGTTGTATGAGTGGGGGGGGGGGGTCGGTATTCCCCCCTACGCTAGAAGGGAACCTGCTGGGCCCCGCGGTAGCGGGGCCCAGCAGGAGCACGGAAAAGCAAAAAGAATAGAACCCACAACCCCACGTTGGATTCCGGTATGGTTTTGATCAAGATTAAAAGGTTTGCGAGTCGTGAGAGTGGGTGAGACGAGAATCCTCCCCCACGATAGGAGGAAACCTGCTGGGCCCCGCTACCGCGGGGCCCAGCAGGTGTCCGCGCAAGCAAACTAACAAAACCCATAACCCCGAATCTAACATCAGATCGGTTTTTCTAATAGCGAGTTCTGCTTTCTAAAACAGGCCAGATCATTCATTACAGAAGTAGCACGTGGTAGGTTAAGGTACAAATGTACGTTGTTGTCAACGAATTGCATTCACAGTTGGGAAAAACGAAACCGTGCTTTTAAACGAGTCTTTAAATGTTTTAAAAAACCTTCCAAGAATGTTCGAGTATTCAATCATAAAAAATACATTCTTATACTTATGAACAGACATAGAAAAACAAATGGAGGCATAACTTCCAAGAAGGTACCATGAAACTTCCAAAGACCTACATTTTACAGGTACACTCTAAAGAGAGTGTATTTTTTAGGGATGATTAACCATAAATGGCAAAGTTTGCGATATTCTGAACTATGGATATGTGCCGAGGACTCGTGCAATGTTGTTGCCAGGTAGTTAATGCATCGGTTGCTCCTCCATTGCCGATGTACTTTGATAACAAGTGTTACGCTGAGCGTAACGTAGGTGGTTTTGGGGCAAATAGATACATAGTATCATGCAGTAGGTGTACTTTGATGACAAGATTCAAGTGCATCGAGGAAATACATTTAATGCCAAGAATGAGAATGAGGCATAAGTCGGGATTTCGACGTTGGAGCTGAGTACCGCGTGCAAGGTCGCAATGTGAGTGGTGATTTGAGAATCTCTGCTCAGAAGTCGGGGGGCTTTAAGAACATCATGACACTTCTTTGCAAAAGTCGAGCATCATCGAGAAGTCGACCGAACCATATCAAAACATCAGTATTGTTTGCGACACTTATTTTGACCATTCTAGAACGTGGTCAAAGTTGTTGGAAAATTCTGGAATAGGACACCCGAGGTTGGAGCAGTCGGCCAAAATGCCCTCGGCCGAACGGTGGAAAAATCCTGAAGTCGCCGTGCAGTGGGGCATGAATTTAGGAACAGAAATGCCCACTCGGGAGTTTTAGGGACTCGTGTAGGTCAGGGACGTAACAGTTTGGATGGCATAAAGATCGTGAAGTTGTCGTGCGGTGGGCCATGAATGTAAGGAAAAAAACACCCACTCGCGGAATTTAGGGACTTGTGTACATAAGGGTCATGACACTTCCCCCCATTTTAGACGCGACGTCCCAGCGTGCTAGCTGACGTAGGCCGGTGATGTCAAAAGTAGCCATCAATCATACGTTTAATGTCTCGGAGATTATTGCAAGGCTCCCAGCTGTTGTGCGCGGCGTCGTAGCCATGCCACTTGACCAGATACTTGGTTGTTTTTCCACGTTGCGATGTCAGAGGATATCTTCTATCACGTACTCTCCATATCCCCATATTGCGTCCACTTGTACCAGAGGTGGAGGTGCAAAATCTCTGCCGGGGAATTTTGTACTGAGGTCCCAGTAGTGCTTGAGTTTATTGATGTGAAATACAGGGTGGATCACCTTGCTGTCAGGGAGGCAAAGGCAAGCGACGACTGGGGTTTGCATTCGCTCGATCTCAAATGGTACTAACCAGAGGGATTTGAATTTTGCAAAGTCTTTCCCTAGGAGTTTCACATTCGCAGAGCTCAAGAGGACGCTATTGCCAGTGTTGAACACAACATTGTTGCGATGTCGGTCAGTGGCCCACTTCATAGCTGCTGGTGTCTTCGTGAGGGTCTGCCGTGTTTCCTCCTCGATGCTTACAAAGTCTCGTCTGTGGATATCATCTGTGGGGATGTTACTCTCACTCTGTAATCCAGCCAGTGTGGCGGAAAGTTTGTCAAACATCACTTCCAGTTCCGGTAAAAATGGAGGAGTTGTATGCGAGTTTGGTGGCTGGCAGTTCTGCCGCCCAATCAGTACTATGTGGTTTTCATAAAGTGGAAAGCATTTTTTTTAGCGTCTAATTGGTCTTCTAGGTTTGCCCGTTGGTCTAAGTGTCGAATGTTGTTGATAACTGGATCCGATTGCCATAGCACGTTATCAGTTCGTGCCAAAAATGGCAAGTAAAAACATCGTCTCTGTTGTTGATGATGGTACGTGGCACTACGTGTAGCCACACGAATTTTTTTAGAAACAACCATGCTGTTCTTTCTACGGTGACGATGGTGGTCGTCTGAATGAAGTGTGAAAACTTAGAAAATCTGTCCAATACGATGAGGATGGCGTCATGCCTATTGGGGGTGGCGGGCAGACCTATCAAGAAGTCCATGCTGATATCGGCCCATGGTTCTGTCGGAACGGGTAGGGGTTAAAGTAGACCAGGTGGCCGCGTGCAATGAGATTTTTGTCTCTGGTAGGTGTCGCACAATTTGCAGAAGGCCGCCACACCAGTCTGCATCTTGTCCCACCCGTAGTACTTTGCCAGGTTCTTGAGCGTCTTGTCCATGCTGACTAATCCACTTGGACCGGTCTTGTGGCATTCCTCCAATTGCATTCATCGCAGTTCCTCATTTCAAGGGACGACGACCTGGCGAGTAAATAATCATTTCCAGTAGGGATCATCAAACCAAAACTTGGTTTTGTTGTACTCGCCAAACTCCTTGTAACCCTTTGCAAACAACCTTGCAAGGTACGTGTCTGGTTCAACAAGAAACGTGCTGATCTCGGCCATTAAATCTGGTCGTTGACTTAGAGCATCCGCCGGATTTGTTTTGCCAGGCTAGTACTCAATGTCGTGGCGTAAATTGGACTCGAGGAATACCATCCATCAATTTTGTCATCAGCTTCGATTTGGCTGGGTACTGAGGTATTTTTGGGCGTGATGGTCGGTGTGGACAATGCATCGCCGACATTCCAAGTAGCATAGCCATGTCTTGAATGCGTTCACGATTGTGAGCATCTCTTTCTCGTACACCACATAGTTGAGTTCTGAACCACATTGTTTTTGTAACATGTACATGATCGGTTGTTCTCCACCGCAGTTGTCTTGGAGGAAAATGGCTCCAATGGCACGATTGGACGCATCGATACCCATGATGTAGTCCACCGTTGGATCTGCCAATCGTAACATTGGCACCGAGATAAGAGCATTTCTTAAGGTGTTGAACGCTTCCTGTTTATTGTCCCTCCATTCCACTCGGTTGTTTTCCGGGTGAGATTGGAGAGAGGCATTGACACCGGTATGTAGTCCTTTGCAAATGAATGATAGCAGTCGCAGAAGCCTAAAAACACCTGTACATTACGAAAATCTATGGACATTGGCCAATCAACGACCACCTCCACCTTTTTCAGTCCATGGTGATCTGTGCGCCACCAATGATGTGGTACAAGATACTGATTGAACGGTAACCAAGTTTTTATTTGAGAATTTTCCAAAAACAATTCTCTTTTTGTAGAATCTCAAAAACTTTCCAGAGATGTCCATTGTGTTCTTCCGGGGTGCGGCTATACACCAGGATGTCGTTGAGATACACAACAACAAAGTCATCAAGGTACGGGCAAAATGTGTTGTTCATTGCTGCCATAAATGTTGTGGGGGCATTTTTGAGTCCAAAGGGCATGACCGTGAACACGAAATGCCCGTAGCTGGTGCATAATGTTGTCTTCTGTAGGTTGCTATCAGATACGCAGATATGATGATAGACAATGCGTAGTTCGGTTCCCCTCGGAGTGGATTGCAACGTTCATCTGATCGCTGGAGGGGGTAGTGGCTCTTGATTGTGATGTTGTTCAATGCTTGCTAGTCGACAAACATCCACATCTCTTTGGTTTAAGTTTTTGCAAAAATTACAGGTGCTACATAGGGTGACGTGGGGGGTCTAACGAACCCCTGCCCAAGCATGTCGTTCAGCTGCTTCTTGAGTTTGTTCAGCTCGTGGTCGCCTATCTAACAGGTCCCCTTCACCATTTTTTTCTGCTATCCGGCTTCAGGTCTATCTGATGGTCGATCTTTTGTTGTGATGGTAGCTCCTGGAGAAGTTTGTTGGGAAAAACTCCTTAAAACTGGTCGATGAGCTCCGTAAACTCCCTCGGTACTGTTGGGAACTTCTGAGGTGTCGAGGTCATTGGCCACGGCCACTGCAATTTCTTCCGCTTTCCTTGCTTCCACATGGACTAGCCATGCTTGGACTTCGCGCTTCAGGTACCGCTTGGCCACGTCCAGAGGTGTCGGTTGGCGTTTTTTTGCCGCTGCAACTTCCTCTGCTAGTTCCACCTTTGCTGCTTCTTGCAACTACCAGTGCGTTGTGGGTTGCTCGACCTGAGGCAGGTGTCGCTTTCTGCATCAATGCTGACGTGGACTGCTCTGCTGCTCCAATCAACTTGCGAATTGTGCCGGTACATGAAATCTTGCTTGAGGATGATTTTGTGGTCGCTCATTGGGCAAGTCCCTAAGACCGTTATTTCATGTAGATCTCCGATTTGCAGTTGGAGTGGCTCGTGAAGTCAACATATATGCAATCGTCCATCGACTGTTTTTCCTTCAAGTGCTCCCATTTGGGTCTGCAAACCTAGCTTCCAAACCGTGTGCTTGTTGACAAAAAAGTGAGAAGCTCCTCCATCAAGTAGTGCAGATACAATCCACGCGGCTTTTAAAATCCCTTGGTTGCACTCGCAGCACTATCGCCAGTTGGTCGTCTTCAAACACCTCATTGAAGTTTGTGATCTGAGGAACCCTTGTCTACGGTGACATCAGCCGCTAAGATTGGCAATTAGTTGACGCAGAATTTCCTGACCAGACAGGAGCTTCAGCGTCTACTCTTGCCCTCTGCCATTTCTGACTCTTTGCTCTTTTTCTATGAATTCGCCCCCTTTTGGGCTTGTTGTTGCCTATTTCGGCCGTCACGCCAGACATGACCCAATTTTTCACAAGTCTAGCAGAGCCACTGATCGCGTTGATCGATGGCGTTAATCTCCACCAGGGACGATGTTTCAGCCGAATGTGACTTCCCACCACCACAATGAGGATCGTGGCCTTGGGGTCGCCAGCTGTTGGATTCCTGCATCCGAGCATTGTAGTCGGCACTATTCATGCGGTCGACTGTTGCAATCATTGGTGGAAGGTCGTCTTGGATGCCAAAAATGGTAGTAACTTGCTGAATATCTTGCTTGAGGCCGTTGGTTTAGTCAAGAGATTGTTCATTGAGGGCGGGGTCACTGCTGGTGATGATTTTGCAAAAATGCCAAGTGTACTCTGCCACTCTAGATTGCTGATGGAGACGTTAGAGTATGTAGCGTGCGTCAGAATTCTCGTTCAGCTTCCCAAAGTGAACGAGTGTAACATACTCAAAGTCGCTCCATGTTTGCGGTGGTGTGAAAGAGTCGTGTCATGTTCGATTCATCTGCTCAAGAGGTAGAACGCTTCTGGTAGAGGATGTGAGAGCGGTCGTGTGAGCCGTTGATGCAACTCCGCCGGTCTCCTGCTACCGTTGGATGGTCTTGAGATGGGACCACTAACTCAAAGACGTGCCACTCAAAAGCGAGGCCAAGAGGTCTATTTAATTTTTGTTGTTATTGATCCCAGAAGCGGTGAAGTACACCTCCTAAAATGTCAGACACACCCTAACCGTTGGTCCCTTGGATTTTGCGGGATCGAACGGTTTGGAAAGTGCCAATCAAATCTAGTGTTCACTCGAGAGTTGCAATTTTCTCTTGGTGAGCAGTGCTTTGTGTGCACGCGGCACTCAAAGCTCCTCCATCGACGCGTTGAGTTATTGGAGCAGATGGGTGTTGAGGCTTTTGAGTCCTGAAAGTTTCTGGTACTCGTCTCCATTGGTGGTACACTCTTTGGGCGTGCAGATGCAGATCGGTCTGAGACAATTTCTCAAGGCAGAGAGCGCCGTGATGTTTTTGGATGCTTTGAATGCATTTTGCCGAACCAAAAGCACATTGTTGTCTTTGTTGGCATTTTTTCATACGCTTATTGTGGTGATAAACCATCCTGCCCAGCTGTGCAAAGAAAGTCCTCTTTCAAAGGCTAGTCAACCATGCTAAAGACAACCGGCTTGAAGATTAACCATCCGCCATGTCCATTCTCCAAAAGCCTTTACATCTGATTAATAATGTATTTCTCTCTGTCGGTCACAAATTTTCCACTCATCTCTCTCTCTCTCTCTCTCTCTCTCTCTCTCTCTCTCTCTCTCTCT
>SZWC01001424.1:34304-50123 GCA_023375785.1 Penium margaritaceum | reverse complement strand
GTGTGTGTGTGTGTGTGTGTGTGTGTGTGTGTCACATTACAGAAGACACAAAAGAAAGAGAGGTCAGGGGAAAATGAGAACTACCCGTGGTGGAAAAGGGATTGTTGGAGATGCCTGTGGCTTACAGATGATAGGTCATTGATGTCTCCGGGCAGTAGACAGGAGCATCAATGCAATCAAAAGCAAATGAGGCCAGATGGTGTGACCTGCCACAAAATGATCAGCACAGCGATGTGATTCTTTTCATCTACAAATTTGTAATGATCTTGGCCCAGTAGTCTCTATTTTTAAGGGCCTACACATTGAGATACCATACAAACTCAAAGTGTGACACTGATATGCTGAGGAGCAGCACTAAGACGCCTCATACGTCCAACGCAAAGTGATGCTCAATCACAGCATGCATTGCTGACAAAGGAGAATTGACATGGAGTCATTTCCTTGCGAGATTGCAATCGAGCGATGATCCATTCTCTTTTTGTTTTTATTTCTTGGATGCGCAAATCCCCTACTATGCTTTGGTGTTTTGTATGTTGCGCACTGGTGGAGCCCGCACAAAAGTAAGAAACCTACATCGCAAAAGAAGGTTTGCACGTCGAAAACAGGGGCCATTGCTAAATCATGATGGAGTGAAAACGCCCATTTCAAATTCACTATGGTGTTTCAAAACATGCAGCCCCTCCTTGGTTTTCTACACAAACCACCTGATTTGGAGTTCAGGCTTTTGTCTTTGCAAGGGCACCTGCTGGGCCACGCAGTAGCGGGGCTCAGCATGTTCCAATATGGGCTTCCAAAGTTGGGGTGCGCGCGGCGGCTCTTGGAACCGGCCGCGACTCGACTTCTGGTGAATAATTGACTGGACTGAGCAACAAACGTCCATCTTGAGATTTTGCTCCAGAAGTTCTGCGTAGGCGTCCGGTGGATTATCCACCGGATCCTGTAGTGCAGTTTGTTACTCTGGGACTAGTCAAAACTCTGACTGCAGGTCCGCGGACAGGTTTCAAACCTCGTCACACCCCATCACCAAAAGTTACCCAGAAGTGGGAAAGGTGCATGGAAACAGTGCAAGGGACCCCTTACACCACGTGCAATGGGATCTGCACCTTGGGAAAGGCACTTCGCACGTGAAGAAAGGCACCACGGCGTGTGCGCACCATGGAGGCGTTTGGCGTTTCTATGATGGGTGAGACCTGCGCTTTGACAAGCGTAACTTGGGCTACGCTTGGCCAGATTGTGTGTGGTTTGGTGCATTGGAAAGCTCATGACTAGCCATATAAAAGTTCTGACACAAACACTCACGCAGAATTCCATTATTCCCTTCGCAAATCAACAGTCTCTAAATTCATGGTCACATAGCGTGAGGCGGCCAGAAAGCTCACGCTCAGGCTCAGATTTGCATAAAACAGAAGACGTGAACCACTAGAGTCGGCTCAGACCAACTTCGGAACCGCGCCCCGTGGATTTCACGACAGATTCACTCAATCTTCCTCCTCCTTCAGTTATTGGGCTACATTGACATGGAGATCAACTGGAAACTCTAGCAGGCTGCGCTCATTGATCCACGACTTCATGGTTAGGAGATCATCTACTGTCAAGTGGTCAAGCGAGTGGCAGAAGTCAGTGATGAAGTTTTGGCTGAGGGAGAAGAGACGCTCAGACGGGGTGGATGTGGCTGGGACAACAAGATGGTCCATAGAAGCAAGGAAGAAGGTGGGAAAGGCATTTTGCTTATTGCGGTAATGACGCAGCACGTTGCATGCCGGTTCCTTGGTGGAAGCTTTGCCCACCTTTCCACCTCACCCTCAAGTGTGGTTGCAGCTGGTTCTTCAACCCAGGGGGCTGGATCTTGTGGCGCAAATAGATCCTGTGATGGATCTGCCAGAGCAGCCTGTAACAACTCTTCATCCTCTTCTTCCTGTTGCAACACACGCGGACGGAGTTTGCTTGGTTCTGCTACTGCTGGTGCTGCTAGTGCAGCAGGAACAGTCTGGCTTTCATCACCTATACCTGATGATGCTGATGCTTCTACTTCCGCTGCTGCCGTTGCTGCTGCTTCAGCTGCTGCACGTGCCTCCACCACCCTGATGCAGTATGGGTGTAGGAGCTCGATCACCTTCACCTGGAGTTCAGCCACAGACAGGATGCCCATGAGCAGATGCGTCTTGTCGAAGCAGCACAGCTGGAATTGTTGGTCTGCTGATGTTGCAAGCACATGAAGGTCCATTAGCAGGGTGCCGTACTTCTCCAGCTTTGCAGCTGGAGACAGCTTCAAGTCCCGGCTTGAAGTTCGCAAGAAGTTGATCCTTCATGGTGAGTCTGCCGGCTGCTCCACGCCCCTTCCTTCTCTTCTCTACATTGATTGACCGCACCTGCCACCCATGGATCTTTGTTAGCATGGACTCAAAGAAGGGGATCAACAAAATGAGGGTGGGGTACTTGCTGTTGCTAATGCCGTCTGTGCACGACTTGAACGGCTTCAAGATAAGAGTCAGCAGTGCAATGGAGGCCCATCCCTCATCAGTCGGAGTCAGCAGCGTGCCCTCTCTTTCATATCTTGCCAGCCATGTCACAAGAACCTTGCAGAGAAATAACACGTGGCTGCACATGTCAAGGGTTGAACTCCACCTTGTCTCGGTGTAAAGATGGAGAGAGAGGTACTTGACACTGGCGGTAGAGGCTGCAGAGATAAGTGACTGCTCCCTTGGCGTGCTGCGGGTGGCAAATGTGGCCATAGCCCTTGCCTTGCCGATGACCTCGGTGACAGCAGGGAGGGACAGCAAATCATTGACCGTCAGGTTCATGATACCTTACTGGATCTTACATTCATCCCTTTTTTTCTTCCGGATTTCCGGGTTCCTTACATTTTCCTACGTTTAACCCCTTTGGAATTTCTGGGGTGATCGCCCAAAGAGGTCTGTCTGGTACGATGTAACTGTCATATTCTCGCACTGTTCAAGTCTGCGTACTCATTTTTGTTCGCTTGGCTGCAACTCTATGCATCAATGACGTTCGAGCATTTGAATATCTGTTTGCGGGCTGCCGTTGGACTCAGAATTGTCGCAGATGAGTGGAACAAGGGCATCCAAGTTTCTTTGCTTCTCGGTTTTTTTGTTTTTGCACAAAGTGTATGTCACCACTAAACCAGGACAACGACCATTCACAAGGCAAAATGTGGTGTCACAATAGACGGATCATATGAACCCAGCACGTAACTCACAAGTGACTCGCCCATATGACAGGTAAATTCTTAAGTGATGCATGGGAGAAAAAAAGAATTAATTAGGATGAATATGTCCTCCAGTACGGTATGCCCCAAACATCTGATGTGATCGACCTTCACAAACCCGTTGCCCGATGGTACAATGTGGCATTCAATCATGGCATCATTTGTGATCTCACTTTCCACAATGATGCAAATCACACAAGACCACAACCCCCATCCTTTCAGTGCATCAGAAAAGACATCAAACATTTTCTGTGCAGTCGGTGAGTCTGGAATGGCAGGGAAAGCCAGTGCCATGGACTTGACCTTGAAGTCAGTCACCCGATGTGCTGTGATTCCTGTATTCTCCATTTTTACATCAAATTGCCAGCTATCAGTGGTGAAACTGATGGTGGAAGTGAACTCAGATAGCAGCTTGTGTAACCCAGCACAAAAGGCAATCTGCCCTGTCATAATCCCGCATGCAATGGTCATGCTACCAGGCAGATGAGCAGTGGGATTGCAATGTAGAAATGCTTTCTCCAACCAGAAAGATTCCATTGAAAATAATGATAGGTTTTTATCCATGACATGCTTCCAAAGACACAAGAGCTAGTACCTCTTGATGAAATTTACCCCCACTCCTGCAACGGCAAGATCTATGATAGTGGCACCTGCTCCTGGATCTGCCCTAACAGCTTCCACAGCGGCGGATACGGAGTTTGCAGTGGCGTCCTGCAGCGCTGCAGTGACCTTTAACTCCTTCAGCTCCTTGAACAACTTTGGGTATCCTAGAAAAAGATGCTTTCTCATTCTGCTGGTGGAGCTTTTCCTGTAGGCGAATCTTGGCCGCACATATTGCCATCTTCCATATCCGGATCATCTTCTTGCTTCTTGAATTAGTGCTAGATGACAGCCTTGATCTTCTTGCCTTTGTCACCGACCTCCCCCTCACCATCATCTGACTCCTAGTTTTCCAAGTCTTCTGCAGCCTCTCTCTCTTCGCCCAAGCTCATGCGATCTACCATGCTCTCTGTGCTGCTCTTAGCAGCAACGCCTGCCAGCACTGTTACTAGAACTGCAGCCAGTACTGCTGCCATTGTGGCAGCTGCTACCGATTTGTGGACCTCCTGGTGCTGGTGGTTCCACCCAATGTGCTGGCTGCAGCTGCTGCCGGCTGCCGCTCCCGCGGCTGGTGGTTCTGACCAATGTGCTGGCTGCCCCTTCAGCTGCTGCCGCTGAGCAATGTTCTGGCTGCCGCTGATGCTGGCTGCCTCTGCTGGTGCTGGTGATTCTGAGCAAAGTGCTGGTTGCTTCTGCTCCTGACTGCTGTCTGCTGCTACTGCTGCCGGTCAGAATTAGTTCTAGGTGGATCGATGCGCTATTGGATGGTGAAACTCTATTGCACTGTTGCGGCTGCTGCTTGCTGCTGCTGCTACCTGCCGCTGCTGCCTGCTGGAGCAAGGTATGTGGAGCAAGTAAGGTATGTGGAGCAGGATGAGTTGTGCGACTTTTGGGCGCTCCACCACCGCAGCTTTTCAAAGTTAAAAACGCAAACTTTTCAGTCCAATCGGGTTCTCTCTATCTCTCCCTCTCTCTCTCTCTCTCTCTCTCTCTCTCTCTCTCTCTCGCTCTCTCTCTCTCTCTCTCTCTCTCTCTCTCCTTTTTTTGTTCCATTCCCTCTTTCTGTCCTTGGACACTGTATTTGCAGCGCAAGGAAAACACAATCCAAGATGTTTTGCAGGACATTCTTTTGCTGGCTGTGCTTCTGTGCAGCAAGTATGTGGAGCAGCAGCGCGAGTAGGATGCAAAGGCAGACCCCCGAGCTTCAGATGTGGTCCGAATTTTAACCCCAGAAGCAAGAGGTAAGGTCTGTGAACTGTGACTTTGCTACTCCCCGGCCCCTCCCAAGGGGGAGCAAGGGAAGGAGCAAAGGCAGGAGGTGGGTTTGTGAACTCTTCTTCTCCAGGTGGTTGTGTTTGATTGTGTTGTTGGTTGTGTTTGATTGTGTTGGTGGTTGTGTTTGATTGTGTTGGTGGTTGTGTTTGATAGTGTTGGTGGTTGTGTTTGATTGTGTTGTTGGTGTCGTTTGATCATGTTGCTTCTTGTGTTTGATTGCATTGACAATTGTGTTTGAGTGTGTTGTTGGTTGTGTTTGATTGTGTTGGTGGTTGCGTTTGATTGTATTCTTGGTGTCTTTTGATCACATTGGTGGTTGTGATTGATTGCATTGGTGGCTGTGATTGAATGTGTTGGTGGTGTGGTTTAATTGTGTCGGTGTCGGTTTTTTATGGCGTTGGTGGTGGCGTTCGATTACGTGTTGATGCTGGCATTTGATTATGGCGGTGGTGTTGTTTGATTGTGTTGATGGTGGTGTTTGATTGTGTTTGTGGTGTCGTTTAAAATACTTCAGTGGTGATGTTCCTTAAGCATTGAAGGGAGCTGTCCCAACTACTAAAGCCTACATGGTCATGCTGGTGGGATTTGGGAATCCTTGCAGCTGCTACTATGTTTTGCCGGAGGGATTTCAGACAGTTGGGCACAGTTTCTGCTCATTCTTGTCACTTATCGACCTTATAAATTTGCAACATTCTCTCTTTTAAACCTCCCCGCTTTTCAACCTTGTCGCTTTTCAACCTTATCGCTTTTCAAGCTTATTGATTTTCAACCTTATCGCGTTTCAACCTTATCGCTTCTCTGTCTTGTCACCTCTGAACCTTGTATTTTCTCAACATCTTTAATTCTCAGTCTTTTCACTTTCCCTCCTGGACCTGCCCATGACCATCACTTTCCCTCACATAGTGACCCTCTCCCTCTCTCCCTCTCTCCCTCTCGGTTTTCCTCTTCCAGGTTCAGTTCCGGCAAGCGTCAAGGCGGAGCCCCTACAGGAGATTCAGTCTTTTCTGTTATCGTGATGTGTGTTGCGTGTAGAAAGAGGTTCGCATACGATTCAATCACATCTGTTCTCATGATGTCTATCTACCATCCAAGTCCTGTTGTGCTTTGTGCCGTTCCTGTACAGTTTACTGTGACCACTCGGCCGTGTCCATACTCGTGCAGATCCCTGAGGCAGGCGGCCCTGGTGACACCGGCGCGACAATAGGCGGCAGACTACCTGCTTGGAGCTGACCGACCACTGTTCCAGAGCCCCAGATGCCACCGGGACTCTTTGCTGTGTCTTCTACGTCTTGCAGGCATCTTTTGGCGGACTGGCCATGAGGCCCATTTGCATGTTTTTGCATTGTATGCTCACTGTCAGTCGATGGATGCATGCATGTGACCAGTTGTAGCGTCCGTCTTTTGATTCTGCACGTCTAGGTTCAGACGGCGTAGGATTCTGACATGAGTGCGCAGTTCTGACATGAGTTACGGCCAAAACAGTGGTTTTGGGCCGGTTTTAGGACAGCTCTTGGACTGCCGCGTGCGACACCCGCCGTGCGCCGCGGCAGGTATTTATGCCTTGGACCTTTCATTTGTCATTTCTCTCTGCATATGCTGTATTGAAGCATTCTCACACTGTGCCTTGTGTCTCCTAGCCAAACCCTTGCCATTGTGTGTACGACCTGTGACTGTCGTCACCGTCTGACCAGGCACTGACGCCCTGTCAGCGGCCGTGTTGCTAGGAAGCTTCCACGCACTTTCTCATGGTATCAGAGCAGTGAGACAGTTCTCACTGAGCTGCGCAGCAGAGACGCACCAGAGCAGCAGGAGTGATGTCACCGCTGCAGCAGAGGTTCTGGGATATGTTGGAGACAGCCGGTCGCCGTCAACATACTCCACCCACCACGTGAGATCGCGGCTGCAGAGGCAGCAGCAGCGGCGTGTACCGCCACGCAGAGGTGTGTGGCGGCTGTGGTGCGTGCAGCCGCCCTCCCACAGTCGCAGCACCAGAGCAGTAGCAGCAGAGGCGGCGGCAGCAGCAGCGGCCGCGGCAGCAGCGTGGCAGCAACGGCGGCAGCAGCAGCGCAGCAGCAGCGTCGGCAGCAGCAGCGGCAGCGGCGACAGCGGCACAGCAGCAGCAGCGGCAGTCGCGGCGGTAGCAGCAGCGCAGTAGTGGCAGCAGCAGCAGCGCGCGGCGGCGGCAGCCAGCAGCAGCTGCAGCGCGCAGCAGCAGCCGCAGCACGCAGCAGCAGCAGCAGCAGCAGCAGCAGCGCAGCCGCTGCTGCCACCGCTGCACACGCAGCTACGCAACTGTTGCTGCAGCTGACAGCATTGCTGCAGCAGCAGCTGGGCGGAAGCTGCTGCGCAGCTTCCGCGGAGTTGCCGCGCGCCACCGCGAAGCGGCTCCACACGCGCGCAGAACCGACCAAAAAAAAAGGGAGGGGACGAGCTGATGTCAGCATTGTTGATTGCTGATGTCATCAGGTCGTGCTGACGTCAGCAACCACTTGCTGATGTCAGCATAACACTTTTCACCCGGAAAGTCAAAAGTCGCCAGCGTTTCAACTCCTCAAGAAACACAGACGGTTTTGAAATCCGGCAAACTTGACCTGTCGTCCCATAGTGAGCGGCGACATGAGTTCGCCCGACGACAAGGACAAGGGACCAGGTGATCCCTCCTCCTCTTCTTTAGGGGTATTGAGCCCTCGTTTGCAGGCCATTGCGGACCTACGCAGCCAGCAGGAGGAGATGCGTTGTCTGCAGCAAGAGCAGACTGACGCGATCCGCACGCTGACTGAGCTTCTACGTGCTCAGTCCACGGCTTCTTCGCGGATTTCTGAGGGAGCTGCCGGCGTTGCGGCCTCCACCCAGCACTCGGCCTAGGTGCTCGTGACAGGTGCTCCGCCTGCTTCACCTCTTGGTGTGGTTTCTCCACCACCTGCGGGCCTCCTTGATGACGAGCCATTCATGCCAGGCTTCGAGGATGACTCCCAGGAGCGAGAGATTCGTCTTCTACAGGAGCGCCTCCGTCAGCTGCAGACGGGTATCCAACCTCCACCCGTGTCCCCGATACGATCGTCACCTGACTTCCCCGGTGATCACCCCCTTCCAGGAGTTTTCCCCGTCTCTCGCCCTCCTCAGCCTGCGGTTGCTCTCCCCATGGAGCGGCAGCCAAAGGACTTTGAGGCACCACCTCCACGGTACATCAGCGAGGATGGATTTGACTGCTGGGAGATCCTGTTTCAGGTGTGAGCCACTTCCGAGGGAGTATGGCCTTACTACCACAGCCCATACCAGTCTACAGATCCAGCACAGGTGCTGACAGCAGCCCGGGCCATGCGAGGACTTCTCTACGCCATGCCACGTGAGACTGTCGCCCCTTCCTCGGCGAGGCTGGCACAGGCACCGGAGCAGATCCTCGTGGAGGCTGGGATCTGGCATTGTCCCTACTGGCCGCAGAGACGCACGCCACGCGTGCGTCACACATTCGTGCTTTCCATTCGCTCCGTCAGGGACCAGCGGAGCCTGCGGCGGATTACTAGCGACGCGCCATGCGTATTTACACGCGTCTGGGGACCTCAGGGGGCACACAACTATGGGCAATTCGGACAATCATGCTCGGAGTTCGCCTGGAGTACACCGACATCTTCACATGGTACAGCAACGCTGCCCTCGAGCCTTTCTCAGCCACCCTGCAGCTGCTCCCTCGGGCACATCAGCTTTTCCTCCAGGTGACGTCGGCCCGCGAGGCAGCAGTAGCACATCAGGAATCTTCCCTCGTTGTAGCAGTCCTCGCCTCACCACCATCTTCCCTCCTACAGTCTCCCTCATCCACCTCCATCACGACCTCATCTTCCTCCTCCTCTTCGACCTCGTGTACACCTACGCAGACGCAGGGCGTTGCAGCAGCTGCCCAGGGGAAGAAGAAGAATAGGAAGCGCGGATCGGGTCAGCAGCAGTCTTCATCCAGTGGTAGCAGTGGCCGTTCCGTGCACTGCTACAACTGTGGAGGTGCCCATCGCTACACCGAGTGCCAGCAGCCGCTTGACTGGGAGCGCATCACTCGTGGACTTCAGGCTGCCCATGCTGCTCGCACCCTATCCGGCACGTCGCCCGCACACTCCTCTGGACGCGCGGCGACCACGACTGCAGCTGTTCCTGCGTCCTCACCAGTGAGCAGCAGTGATCCAGACCCACGTGACCGCACCATCGCCAGGCTTCGTCATCTTCTGGCGCTTCGCTTTCAGGGAGGTACGAGTGTATTGTCATCGTCGAGTGGGTCACAGACTGCTTGTTCGTCCGTCCTCGTGACTCGTGATGACACGTGTGGGGGAGCAAAGTCCGCATGTGATGATGTTGGGCCTGACTGCACTGACTGGATTCATGAGTCTCACCTTCGTGATGTACGTCGTTCCTTCCCACTGACGGCTCAGCGCCCCTCTGATGCCGAGTGTTCCATTGCTCGTTGTACAGTGACGTCCACCAGTCGTGACTCCGGTGGCACTTGGATCATCGATTCCGGTGCCACCCACCACATGACGTGCCGTCGTAGTGATTTTGTGGTACTTGGTCCTGTCACGACTGTCCGTTCTGTTCGTACAGGCTCTGGTCAGTCCTTACCGGTCCACGGTGTTGGGGTTGTATGCTTTGATGGTCCGTCTGGCCCCCTGTATCTCTCTGACGTGCTGTTTGTGCCTGATCTTGAGCTCAGTCTGCTGTCTGTGCGTGCCTGCACTCTTATGGGTCTCTCCGTTGAGCATACCGCTGATTCAGCGACTGTGACTGCTCTTGACACCCGTAGCATGGTCGTGCGTGCTTCAGTCATAGATGATTTGTACCGCATTTCTCGGCCATCCTTCCCTTGCTCTCCCCCCTCCTCTGGTCGTGTTTTTGTCACTGGTGTTCTATCCCCGAAACACCAAAGGTTGCTTCACCGACCTCTGTGTCACGTGGGCTCCGACACTGTGTCGAAGCTCATACGGACACAGCCCGCTCTTGGCCTTGACGTGGCTTCTTTCGAGAATCCACCCAAGACCGACTGTCTTTTTTGCGCTCAGGGAAAGATGCACCGGTGCACTTATCCTGATTCGCATTCCCGAGCGCTGAGGCCCCTCGAGTTGGTCCACTCGGACCTGCTTGGTCCTCTCCTGGTCGAGTCCGTGTCCGAGAGGGGCCGGTATGTTCTGACGCTGACTGATGACTTCACCCGCATGCGGTGGGTCTACAGTCTGCGTCAAAAGAGCGACGCCGCCCTTGCGGTTCGGCTCTGGCTCGTGATGGCTGAGCGTCAGTCTCGGCACACGCTACATATCTTTCGCTCGGATCGCGGCGGCGAGTTCCTCGGTGAGATGGACTCCTTCTTTGCTGAGCACGGCATTTTTCACCAGGTCTCCGCTCCTGCTACCCCACAGTAGAACGGTGTATCTGAGCGCTGGAAGCGTACCATGGAGGATGCGGTCCACGCCATGCGGTCTGAGTGCGGTCTCCCGGAGTCCTTCGCCTTCGAGGGCTTTGCCTAGATGACTTGGATCTGGAACCGCCTCCCGCATGGTCCGCTTCCGGACCATGTTACACTATACGAGCTCTGGTTTGGCCACCGTGCTGATCTTCGTCTCGCTCGCGTCTGGAGTTCCCTGGCCTCCGTGTGGTACACCGAGGACCAGCAGGGGTCCAAGGTCTCCCCTCGGGGTCGCTTGTGTGCCTTCATCGGCATCTCCCCGCGGTCGAAGGCCTGGCGCTTTTGGGACCCCACTCGCCGTCGTGTCATTGAGTCCCGTGACGCGCTGTTTTTTTGTCACTCACATACCGTGATCTGACTTCAATCACAACCCTCTCTGCAGCTCATGTCCCTTCCTGTGCGGGTCCTCGGCAGATGGGGGAGACTTCTCCGCCAGCGACCATTCCTCGTCAGGCTGATGTGTCCGCTCGAGTCCCCTCTCGGTCTCCAGCACTTGATGATCCGGCTATCATTGCCGTTCGTCCAGAGATCCCGCCTGTTCAGCCTGTTTCACACCCCACAGGTACCGCTGCTCTCACGCCTCCTCCTGCATCACCACCTGTGTCTACTGGCACCCCTGCTCCGGCGTCTGACCCAGCCCAGCCCACTCCTGTCCCTACGTCGGCTGACACTCCTGTCTCAGTGTCCGGGCCAGCCTTGCCCGCTGTCACCCCCAGCTCTGTGTCCCCCACACACGCATCTCCTCGCACGGCATCTCCGGCTGCCTCGTCTCAGCCCTCACCAGCTGTGGTCGTACCTGTCCATGTGGTCGTACCTGTTCCTGAGCCTGAGGTGCGCCCCTCGACCTTCGGTTACTCTCGTGAGCCCGGTGGTCGCCTTCGACCACTAGATTTCGAAGCTCAGCGAGCGTCGGGTCCCGGACCCAGGCGTTCCTCTTGCAGCATCGCGAGTGGTGATCCAGGCACAAAGGCCTTAGGCCTGAGTGTCCGCACTGAGCTTTCAGAGGTACACCCAGCGTGCCCCATAGGGCACGACCTGGTCACTCGCGAGTTCCATGTCGCCTGTGACGCAGCAGCTGATCTCGTGGCCGTCAGGCCTGACACTGAGGCGTGTGCACTTGCTACGCAGAGTTCCCCCTCTATGGCGCCTGACCCAGGCACATTGAGGGAGGCTTTCTCATCGCAGGATGCTGATGCCTGACGAGCTACTTGCGAGGATGAGCTTCGCGCTATCCGAGAGCACAGAGTCTACGAGCTGGTCGATCTTCCCCCTGGGAGGAAGGCGATTCAGGTCAAGTGGGTCTTTCGCAAGAAAGTGAAGCCGGATGGCTCACTGGAACGCTACAAGGCCCGCTTGGTTGTCAAGGGGTTCTCTCAGATTGAGGGAGTTGATTACACTGACACCTTTGCCCCTGTCGGCCGCATGACCTCAGCTCGAGCTCTGTTCGGTGTAGTGGCTCAGCATGACTGGGAACTACACCAGATGGATGTGAATAACGCATTCCTCCATAGCTATCTGGAAGAGGAGATCTACGTGGCTTAGCCACCAGGCTTTGAGGACGGTGACAAGGTCTGGCGCTTGTGCAAGTCCTTGTACGGCCTCAGGCAGTCTCCACGGTGTTGGAACCGGGAGATCACTGGCACCTTGACTCGTGCAGGATACGTACAGAGCGAGGCAGACCCCTCGCTCTTCATCCTACCGACACCCGAGCGGTTCACCGCCATCCTGGTCTATGTTGATGACCTTCTGATTGCGTCTCCGTCCCTGGAGGCCAAGACTGTCCTACAGACCGCCTACAGGATGAAGGACCTCGATCTTGCATCGGTGTTTCTCGGTATGGAGATCGTGCGAGATGGTAGACATCGGACACTGTTGCTGCATCAGGCCCGATATGCACGAGTCGTGGGGGAGCGCTTTAGCAATCTCCTTGGTGCAGTGCCCATTGCTTCCACACCCCTCACACCTGATGGGCAGGATGCCCTCAAGGTGGATGACCCTACACAACTGGGGGAGACAGTGGACGTGACCTTGTACCTCCGTCTTATCGGATCTCTGATGTACCTGGCCACTACCACGCGTCCCCACATCCCGTTCGCCGTCAACCTCCTCGCTCAGTTCTCGCAAACTCCACGTGCGAGAGCTCTTCACGCGGCTGTGCGAGTGGTACGGTACGTGGTCTCCACGCCGTATCTCGGACTCTGCTTTCGTCGGCAGTGTTCGGTGGTTATTGACGGCTATACTGACAACGACTAGGCTTGGAGCCCTGACGGGCGCAGTCGCACCGGCTACGTGTTTCTGCTCGGTGGTACCGCTTTGTCCTGGCAAAGCGGGAAGCAGGGCTGCATCGCACGTAGCTCGTCGGAGGCAGAGCATGTGGCTTTGGGGGCAGGGGCTGCTGAGGCAGTTTGGCTGCAGCGCTTGTTTCTTGAGCTTGGGCAGTCAGTACCCGCCATTGTGCTGCGTTGCGACAACCAGAGTGCTCTCGCCATTGCGGTGAACTCTGGTGTTTTTCATGCTCGCACAAAGCACATTGCGGTTGAGCATCACTTCGTTCGTGATCTGGTGGAGCGACGCGTGATCTCCATCATGTGGGTTGGCACTGACTTGCAGCGTGCTGATTTCTTGACGAAGGCACTTGCCCGTGCAAAGTTCCTGGTGGCCATTCGTTCTGTTGGGCTTCGCCCCGTGCGTGACAGTGGTTGAGTGTGGGATGTACGTTTGCGTCTCATCTGTCTGTGTCACCCACTATGTGGTTGTACCAGTGCTGCATGCGTATGGACATGCGTACCATCGGGTCATGGGGGAGTGTTGTGCTTTGTGCCGTTCTTGTACAGTTTACTGTGACCACTCGGCCGTGTCCATACTCGTGCAGATCCCTGAGGCAGGCGGCCCTGGTGACACCGGCGCGACGACAGGCGGCGGACTACCTGCTTGGAGCTGACCGACCACTGTTCCAAAGCCCAAGATGCCACCGGGACTCTTTGCTGTGTCTTCTACGCCTTGCAGGCGTCTTTCGGCGGACTGGCCATGAGGTCCATTTGCATGTTTTTGCATTGTATGCTCACTGTCAGTCGATGGATGCATGCATGTGACCAGTCGTAGCATCCGTCTTTTGATTCTGCACGTCTAGGTTCAAACGGCGTAGGATTCTGACATGTGTGCGCAGAGTTACGGCCAAAACAGTGGTTTTGGGCCGGTTTTAGGACAGCTCTTGGACTGCCGCGTGCGACACCCGCCGTGCGCCGCGGCAGGTATTTATGCCTTGGACCTGTCATTTGTCATTTCTCTCTGCATATGCTATATTGAAACATTCTGACACTGTGCCTTGTGTCTCCTAGCCAAACCCTTGCCGTTGTGTGTACGACCCGTGACTGTCGTCACCGTCTGACCAGGCACTGACTCCCGGTCAGCGGCCGTGTTGCTAGGAAGCTTCCACGCACTTTCTCAAGTGCATGCAAGGCATGCATTAGGTTTGGTTGTTTCTGTTCATGAATGGTGTGTTGTACATCACTCGCAAATACTTTGCAAAATCTCTAAAGGAACTTCATTCTGTCGTGTGCAATGACTTCAGTCTGCCAATTGTCCTCAGGATAGAATGGACTGACTGACGTAGTCGCGGCTTCTCTGTGCCGTTCGCAGACACAAGCATACGTCTATCCTTTCCGTCGGCGATGTGTGTAGGAGCGTCCTTGTTCCTTCTCTACTGTCCCTTAAAGTTCACCTTCTCCACCAATCTGAACATTTCTCTGGAGTTATAGTCTGAAGGCCATGCGGTGTTAAGCGGTGCAGAATCGCTGTGAGGCCGGGCACCAACTTTGATCCTTGGTGTGGCTGTAGCGTAGGATGGGTCTTGTTCCCCTCTCGTGAACAATTTGCTATGAGGTACATGTTTTCCCCCCTCTTTGCCTACGAGATGTGTTGGTGTTGCTCCCAGCATTCACTGTGCTGCCTCGCCTATCATGGTTGTTGTAAGCTCTCGTAAAAAGAGATCTCATGGGGGACATGAACGGCCACTGAGGTCTTTTCTTGAAGTTTTTTTTGTGTCTTGACCACAGGCGGATAAACGATTCACAGTTCTTTTCTTAATGCTTGCCTTGTAGCTACCCTTTTCAGGCAGCTGCAAAGTGCATCCGCCCCAAACTTGCTCACAGCGTTCAGGCTTTTTGTGCTTGAAATTTGTTGATGCCAGGATAGTGCTTCAGACTGTGACGACAAATGCGTTACGGCAAATCAGGATCAGGGCATGAGAATGCCAATGCAGTCACAAAGGGTTCACACCTAAGGCATGCGCTTTTCATCGAACTGAAAATACTTCATTTTAAACAATCATCCTCAGCATCAAGTCCTTTCCCTAAGCTTACAAGTCAAAGTGCATGGGCAGGTCATCAAGGCAGCTATAGAGAAACTTAGATTCTTCCGGTCTCCCTCTAGGGCACCTGTCCGCTTCTCGCCATTCTTCATGATGATGCTTCAAGCCCACAGCATGGCCTGCCAGGGCATGCGTCATCGCCGCACCCGTAGCGAACGCACTTGACGGAGTGTCCAGAACCCCTTCCTCAACCATCTCTCTCTCACACTCAGCCCACACATCCACATTGCGCCCAACTTCCGCGGGGAACTCGATCTGATTTGCGCTGAACTCCATCTGTTTGGCGCTGAATCCGAGGGCAGCCCCTTCCTGCCCACAGCTTCCAGGCAGCGTGGCAGGGCTGTACTGTGCATGTGGCTGCTCAGGCACCATCTGATTGGGCAGAGCCACCAGCCTTGACAGCCCCTCCAGAGCTAGGCGCTGCGACGGAGCCGGCCCGCCATCCGAACTAAGCTGCTGGCGTCGCTTCATGCAGCAAGCGTCTTTTCCTGAAACGACAGCTTTGGGACCGCTCGATGATCCTTGGCACACATCGGTTGGCATGTCAATGCACTCCTCCTTGAAGGCCTCCGACCACACCCTCTTACCCTTGGGCGAGGAGTGACGTGTGTTGTTGAATGCAGTGCCGGTCTGCATCACGGACTGCACGCCATTTGTGGGGCTGACGCTGGCTGGACGTCCAATAGGGCCGCTCCAACCTTGGCTCTGACCTTGGACCTCATACATATGGGGCTGCAGGGGGGATGAGGCGGGAGGGCCACCATGGCTGTAGCCTTCTGCCTCATATGCAGCTTCAGGGAAGCGCCCGGCGAAGTATTCTGTAGAAGCGTTCGCCAGGCTGTCAGCCCTGTGGTGTAGATCGCTCGGGCTCGCACCCGCATTTGGTTCCTGGTACATGTGCACTGCTTT
>SZWC01001424.1:9099-29806 GCA_023375785.1 Penium margaritaceum | reverse complement strand
TATATCTATATCTTTATCTATATCTATATCTATATCTATATCTATGTCTATATCTATATCTATATCTATATCTATATCTATATCTATATCTCCGCCAATGACATTCACCAAAGATTCTTCTGCAATTTGGGAAGAACCTTGTCAAGCTCTCACAAAGATGCAAGCAGCTATGAAGTGGAAACTCACTAAACATCAACGTAATGAGGAGCTTAAGAGTGGCAACAAATCTTTATTAACTCCGCAACCATGAAACATCGTGGATGAAGCAATCGGAAGCTAAAACCTTGGTGGTTGACATCTTAGAGATGCGCACACCACTTGCAATAGAATTTGGACTACCCAACAACATGTAGATACGCCTAGCATTTCAAACTAGCAAACTCAAACGTTGTATTGACCCAGCACAAGACTTTTGTGGAGGCGTGGCACGTGCTCCACCACCCATGATCGGAGACGATGACCATGAGTACGAAGTTGAGGAATTTCTCGATCACAAACAACACGAAGGTGAAAATCAATACATGACCTTATGGAAGAAAAATCATGCAGCACCCAATATTTGGGTTTTGTAGAGGAAGCTCTAAGACATGAATCCTCTCATCGATGGTTACGAAGCTCAAGTATGGCCACGCGGTAATAATGTGTTGGTTCATCATTGCTAGAAAAGGGGGAAGTGTTGTGCCGATGCCATACGTAGGGCCTAAACCCAGAATCGGCTAAAAAAAGTGATTCGACGCTTCTGACCTACATTGCAAATTAGTCGCAACCACTTTTTCCATGCTCACAAGGAATTCTTTGGAGTACTCCGGAATCCTTGTGCATTGACGACTAGTTTTCGGGTCATTTCCAAAACTTGACGAAACATATTTTCGATTTACTCGACATCTCTAGGCAACGGATAGGGTTCCTTGATCGACTTTGACAAACCTCACGAACAACAAATTTGGTCTCAAAGCCCCATGTAAAACCAACGAGGGACTTCTCAAGCTAACGAAAAGGACAAAGAGTCGCGTCACACGAACCGTTGAAAACCCAAATGGCTGGACTGAGCCTCATTTTCTTGCACCAACATATTGTATGTACATAGACACGTTCCGGCACTTATAACAACAAAGTATACGTTTTTCTTTTCAAAAGATCCCAAATAATCCCATTCTCATGAAAATTGACAAGCCCTTATTTCAACTGTGGACCATCTCACTTCCAATCGGCGTAACAAAGGAGGATTACAATTGTTTGGGTGAGGAAAGTGCTATGATAATGGCTGGTTGCATTATTTGAACTGTGCATGGAAAGGTTGTGACAAGCATGTGTGACATGGTGCGTTGGTAAAGAGTTTAGCGCGGGCTATCTAAGATAACAAATAATGAAGTCCTCTTTGTTGTTGTTGCTTGCATGTTGAAGTGGACATCCTGTGAGTCTGTTCAAGTCGTTGGAAGGGGGGCCACGAATTACAATTGGTTTTTTGTGTGCAAAATGTTGCAAACATCATGTTCTTGTCAACTGGCATGATGGACAAGGATGAGTGAGTGTGCTGAAAATGGTAAAGTTAAAAGGTGCCCCGTTTCAGTTGTTTGAAAGTACCATCCACCCATTAGAAACTATTTTCATCACCATTTACCACTGTTATTCGGTTTTTGGACTCCATTAGCCCCGTCTTAAAATCTTTGAATATAGAACACCGCGTAGACAGAGTTTAAGTGACAAGGCACCGTGTCGAGTACGTGGGTGTTGTCCACGCGTTTCCACTTCATGAATACATTGCTATCTCCCAATGTGAAAATAGTAGTATTGTGAAACATATTGATGAAGACAACGAGGCCTTACCAAAAGGAGGGGGAAAATTGGAGGGCAAAAAGATTCGACCGACCGTGGTTGTCGTCAATGGGATAATGTGCCAACAGTTGGATAGCGGAAAAGTGTGTTACATTGTACAAGGTTATTTTTGGGGGTTCATAAACAGAAACGCGATCAATTCAAAAATGATACATGATGATAGTAGGATCTTCCAATTCCTACGTTGGACGTGTTCCGAGAAATATGAAGAATGCTAGAAATAGCATACACGATGAGGTGAAAAAACGTAGTGTATTATGATTGTACAACATTCCCCTCATGTCAGAGTGTATTGTACCGGAATAATGCACCCCACAGGCCATGAAGGGGATTGTTGTCGTTGAAAAAGTTTCAGATGGTGGATTTTAATATTGATAATTGAATGCGGATTGCTTTGGGAGAATGGTTTTTGCGAGGAGGATTTTGGCGAGTTCAGTCTCTAAGTCCAGGGAATCTGGATATTTGGTTCATGATGAAAAGGCTGATGAGCGTTTCTAGTGTAAAAACCTCCACGAAACTTGTATGAAGATGTTATCAAAAGAGCTGGCGGGACTCGCATTCCCACCTATCCTTTGTCAGCCACGGCTTAATCATTACAACGATTCCGCAGTTGGGAGGGAAGCATCGAGGAGGTCTTTGTAGCAATCGTGCAAAGAGCAAACAGTTAGCCGCCGTGACAGTCGGCGTAGCCATTGGCATGGCCGTCGCAAGCGGTGCTTTGTAAGCGAATTTATGAGGACGAAAAAAAGTGAGCGATGTAAGCTGAGGCACGCGAGTTGCTCGTCACGTCCATGATTGGAAAGCTTTCCGGCGGAGTGAAAGCATTTCAAGGAGCTGAACTATTCGGTCATTTCGTGCGTGTGGCCGTGTTTTGAATCACACGCGGCTCGGCGTCAACATGAGCACTGGCCAAAAAGTGTCGCCAGACTTAAATCTGTACATCTACGAAACTTTTGTACTTCACAGTACTAGCCACAATCGACCACGCGGATCCACCTTCATCCCCTTTTGCCCAAGATGGTGGACAACTACAGAAGGATGTTGCGCACGTCAAAAACAAACACATATAACCCACAATACTTAAAGATCTCCAAAATGGCATTATACAATGAAAAATAAGTCAGATAAGAAATATAGTAAACATTACCTATTCTAAGCCAAGGTAAACTGGGACGATTAACAGGAAAACATTTTTTCAAGGAAGCACAGAATACATTAATAAAGAATTTTTCCATAAAAAAACCTTGTAAGTCTCAACTAGTATGATAAGATTATGTAGACTCAACTAAAATTACAAAACTGAGAAATTTCATATGGAAAAGATGATATTCATCTAAGAAATTTTGAGAAATTCCCCTAATTCACTTAATCTTTGTTGATGCGTTATTATTCATAAACAAAAACCGGATTTATGCATACATTTTACGATTGAAATTTTCACTTATATTCTGAAGTTTAAAACTATGATAATGGTAGTTAGATCAAAACATCCCAGCTGAGATAAAAAACAAACCATCCTTCGCATTTTTCATCTATCAACAAAAACAAATTGCATGGACATATTCCCATTTGTGAAACTTTCCATTTTTCTTTCACCTTCATGATCAATAGTAGGAAAGAATTCTCAATGAAGGCCTACAATGAGCACACCTCTTGTCAAATGCGATTATGCCTCTTAGAATACGTGTCTACAAATAAAGTAAGAGGAAATCACAAGCCAAAAACCGTGAAAAGAAATACTTCTTCAACAATCACATCATTTCAATCAATTTGCATTTCATTTCTTGATAAATGGTAAACTGTTATGTCATGGCCCAAAAGGTAAACTTTTTTACTCGAATCTATTTATTAGTAATACTTTCTTTCACTTCAAAATTACCTTCCTCTACATATGATGCATTATGGATCAAATTAGCCTATTTTGTTAATCAATGAAACAATTAATGTAATTCCAATATGGAAAGACATTGTGGAGATATATTTTTAGGGATTTAAATCTTGATTCAACTTCTTATGGGTTTCAATATCTCGTAGTAATTGAAAATGCAATATCAGGTAAAGGAACACCATGAGTTTAAGATTCACAATCAACTCAAGGGTGAAAGCATGATTAAGAGTTGAAAAATGATACGTATTCTCGTACTTGTGAAGATATGAAGCTTCTATCTTGAATAAAAAACATAAAAGCTCCTAAAAGATGTTTTCACGAGAACATTGTCACAAAAAAGTATTCATTAATAACCCCTTTTTGATGAAAATGGTATGATATATGAGTGGTAGCGGAAATCCATGATTTTCAACTTCCGTTGGGATAGTGTTAACGTGCTTAATTTTTTTGTAGGTGGATACAAAGTTAAACAAGGTGTGGAGGAATGTTCACATGAATGGGAACATGATGAAGTCTACAATTGATTTATGAGACACAATCAAGGGCTTACCAAAAACATTCTTAAGTAGATTTTGTGACAAAAATTGGTTGTTATGAGTCTTCTTCATGTGAAGAAAATCACCTCTTCATGATGAAGGGGCTACAAAGTTTTAACATAAAAGTCATTTTGTGTCTAGAATATCGTGTGACAAATAAATTGGCTACTATTCAAAATATTAAGTGCAGATCTTTGGATAAAGTCTCTTTACTTGCAAACAAGGACCTCCTTTTTCATGCTTGGATAGGCTAGGAAGAGAGTTGGTGTTCTGCCAAACAATGCTTTCCACTTTCTCTATAGTATTTGTGAATATGATGATTCTAGCTCTATTCGTGGAAGTTGCGGAGCACTTAACTTCCATGAAAACTGTAATAAAGGGGTCCTTAAATGGGTGAAAGGCCCACTCAAGCTAGCCTACAACAAGTTTACCAAGTGACCTGTCTTTTTCCAGCCACTATTTTCTAGGGTCAATCTCTACCTCCCTGGCGTGGGGACCCAAGACAAGGAGAACTAATCCCCTTAAGTGGTTATTTTCCCACACTGTGTGTCTATGATCATCCATCATTAACTCTTCGTCAAGCTAGTGGTGGCTCACATCCTTTGTATTGTGTAGTATGCCACCCAAGGTGGTAAATTCATAAGAGTTGATGGAGAAAACCTTGTTGGTGCAAAATTAAAGTCACACTAAAGTGAAATTGTTTTGAAATAATTTGAAGCACATCATTCTAACCTTCTTGGAAAACCTTTATTTCCATCAAATCAAAAAACATGTTTGTGGAGGCTTGTACACTAAATCCACGAGCACCCTAATCCTTAGTTCGGGCCACATGCTTCATCTTCCCAACATGCCCCTTCTAACAAATCAACTAGCTTTTCTCCTTTGGTCAAGAATTTTGTACAAAGTAGTCTTCTTATGATGGTGCGGTACAATGAGGCACTTAATATTCTCCTATGCTGCTTGAAGAAAAGCTTTTGATATGAAGCATTCCATCTTTCCACTATTGCTGGATGGAACATTCTAGGAGGTCATGCTCATGCAATAACAAAATGATTATGTATAGCATAGCATACAAGGATCTCAATACATACATGGTGTCTACTTTACAAGAAAAAATGCTTCGCTATGTTGAAACATTTTCATAGGATTTCTTAATGATTTCTCGTTATACACATAGCAAAGATTCATTGGACCGAAAAATCCAAACACATTGGTGAGTTCATTACACTTAGCTAAGTTAGCAATGATGAATACTGACTGGATTTGCACAAATGAAGACATGGAGCCCTTGTGAAAAGAGCATACCTTTTCAATGTTATTTCAGTTCTTGGTGAACATTTGTCACCTTCGTATTTATAGCATATTCTACTTCTTTAAATATAATATAGACTTGGCTTCGATTTAAATAGAAGCAAAGTAGTGCTATGCCACCTTTGAAATAGATGGTAAAAGGAATGAAACAAGATCATTTAGCTAATTTCCAATTTTAACATAATGATAACGTGGTAGATTTTGAGGCATTTTAGTCTCAAAAGGAAGTTTCTTAATATCATAACAAGCGCAGATTATCTCCTTAAAATTTTTAAAGGATGGATTTGATGGAAGGCTTTGAAAATTTGGCAAAAACGTGTAGGTAAGGTTCAACATATCTAGATGTATGCATGAGCTATCACACATGCACGTGATAGGTTTCCTCACCAAGACAGCATTCATAGCTTTTCTCTAGTTGTGGAGCTTTGATGTACAAAGATTGATTGTAACAAGTGATCAAATGCTTGATATTTAGAATAACGTTTTCCCTGACATATAATGTCTACTTTAGATTCATTATAACTTTCCCATCAAAGGTAGAAATAAACATCTTGTATAACTCACAATTTTTATGAAGTGGTACTTATCATTGTTTTTGTAAGAATGAGACATTTTCAGATAAAATTATGAACATATCATCAACATTGACAAGGGCATGTTATAGTGATGACAGATTCACTTCTTGATGAAGAAAGAAATCATCATCCTAGGATGCCTCGTTGAAGTTTTTATTCCAAACACAATTGTGAATTATATTATAAAGAATAGGAGGCATGTTTTGTCAAATAATCTTTCTTATCTATATTAGAGAATATTTCTGATATCCCTAACAATATTTCATGGTATTGTCATGGCATGCGTTAAGAGCTTCATACAGGTTGTATTTTCTATTTGTGATTTAAAAATGTCCTCTTGATCAAGAGATGAAGTATCTCCTTGACGTTCACTAAGTTAAGTGGGAGTAACATTGGTGGTATAATGTATTGGCTAACAACAGCATACGCCATAAAGAGTTCCATATTAAGAAGTTACATATAAAACATGTAGTCATTGTGCCATTGATATAGTAAAGTCAGTTGTCCGCTTTCATCTTCACCTAAAAAACCCATTTTCCCTCAAAAATCCTTAAGAGGAGTTCAAAAGGTCTTCAAAAGTATTTTAAGGTGTTTTTTCGTTCATCAAGGGCCCGTTTATTACTTTCTAGGTTATAACATCAAAGGTCTTTAAGGGAAGATCATTTGTCGTGAGTGTGGCAAATGCATGCGTAAGGAAGCACACGTTCAAAGTACCATTTGTGCAATAGATGATGGTTGTTGCAAGAGATGATTTTGGTGCTACCACATAAGGATTTTTTACTTTTTTTGTAGAAGGTTCTTAAACTATGCATGGCTCAAATTGTTCTGGTCAATGCTCGGCTCCAACAGCCAACCCTCACATCTCCTTCAATAAATATTCTTTCCTCGAGGAGTCTCATGTATCTTCATCTTAATAAGATCTTCCTTCTCCATCTCTAGAAATAAGTGTTGCTTATACCATTCTATTTCCTTTGACTTTCTTTCTATATTTCACATAAAGTTTTGAAATGACCTTCCTCCGGATGGTTTTGTTGTGGATATTATAGTTGGAACGCATTCTAGCATCATAAACGATACATGTGTTATGGCAATCATAATGTCTTCTCTACATTCTTTGTGCACATTTGTTATCTAATTCTTCAAGACTTTGGTAGAAAGACATGTTACCAAATGTTTAAGGTTTTCTCATGTACGCTTCTACATATGGAATGAGGCATACTGAGCTCTTTTAATTCTTTTCAGACTAGTAGTTGTAATCAATTGAATCTTAATAGAACTTGTTTATTGAATTTTTTTTCAACATCAATTTCCTTATATTGAAATCAAGGGTAGCATGGCCTAAATAGTCTTTTAAGTTATCATCGTTGAGTTCTACCAGTCCATCATGACCTAAAGTGTGAGGTCTTGTTTTTGGCCTTCAATTACCTTCTTTGCAAGTACAGCAACGAATGCTTGGCCTGTCCATGACTCACAATGGTATGCTATCCCGTTTAATAGAACATTTTTTAACTCTATGGTATCAGTTTTTATGGTTTGTGGGAATGCAATACAACTTATGAGTGAATATGTCTAGATGTACTTTATGTTATTATCAAAAAAAGCGAAACCATTCTTTTGTGTAGAGGTACACTTGATGAAAGGATGATACATGTTCATGTGGACCATGTGTTATAATCTCCTGAATGATGATATTTTTCTTTAGAAGAAGGAAATGAATAAAACCCTATGAGACTTTCCCTTGGTTCAAAATAGACTTCCTTCATAGTCTTTAACAGTTGAAAGACTATTGATGAGTTCATTGGGAAAAGGTTAAAGTATTTGGTTGATGTTATGATCATTATGGTGATGCAAGCATTCTAGCAGAGTTGAAAGTCATAAAAATACAATTGAAAATGCTATAAAGAACGTATTTACATGATGAGGGTGCATTTCAAGGTTGTTAATCTTACTCATCTTCAACACATGTTTAAGAATTAACTGTCTTCTCATTGTGCTGACATAAACTTGTATGTTTACTATGCTTAAGATTTTTTTGTTTTTTGTATGATTTTCCATTGTATGAGGTTAGAGAAGATGCTAGGTTAAAAATTTTGATCATTGATGATGACACAAATAGTATGAAAAATGAGCATTGATTGGAAGTCATTCAATGTTTCTTACGATGAATTTATAGTTTTTGGATGATATCTAACATCCTCTATAGTGCGAAAAAGAAACAATGATGACTTCAATGTTTTTTAAAACGTGCATAATTCCTACACATAGAAATAGTTACTTCTTTTCAACAAGAGACAGGTTTGACAACATGAGTACACCTTACTCTTGACCTTGATAAGCTGATCTTATTTTTTATATTGAATGTTGATTTTTTTTCTTGTAATCTTGCTTTTCTTAATTCCTTCAGACAAATGGACCTTGTTTATAATTGACACATCATGTTCACTATCAGATTATTGGCGTTCAAACCATAATAATGTCTCTTTCTTTTTTAATTATCTTCAAAAAGAAGAAATATTTTTAATGCAACATCGTTTGTTCCATTACTCGCATGTGTTTGCCAAACAATATCTAATGTCATGTGGATATCCACACAGAGTTCTCATATTGAAAAAAATATGCTCTTTAGGGAATTCAAGTTTGGATTAATTTTTAAACTAATGAGTTCGAAATTTGTTAGAGTTGTCATTTCCTTAGTAGGATGTGTAAAGGCCAAGGTGAGAGAGTATGATAAATCCTTGCTCATGGTCTTGATGAATCTGTTGTTCATGGTTAGCCTAATGAAGGGTGATGTAGAGTAAGACTTTGTTTGGGATGTGAGCTTGAGAACATCAAAGAAGTGCATTAAAATCAATGTTGCTGAATCTAATGCACTTTTTTATATATGAATTGAACATACCTACAAGGGGCATGTTTGTGAATAAAGCAAATCACAAATGTATGATTTTGTTGGATTGAGAGTTTGATGGTAACTTTGAATATGCGTATGTATTTCTGAGAAATCTATCTGCATAAATCAAAATTTTCATGTAGAATTGGTAATTTTGGTGAATTGCGACGTTCATAAAGGCGATTCAAAGCATGGTAAATGAATATTATAATCACATCTTGTAGGTAACTTAAGAGACTATACTAGTATTTTGAGTAACTCCACAATTCATGTTGATGGATTGTTGTTTTGATTTTGAATGTTCACGACCACAATGTCCTAAATCATGAGGTTTTGTTTTAAGTTTTATATAGGTTAATGTGTGATTTTCAAGGTAGGGATTGCTAATCCTTAAATGTGTTAGGTGATGTAGCCTTTAATAATGAGAAACCAAGTGTTTTAGGCAAGGATTGCATTCATATAACCAACAAGCAATTGCGATAGATGCCTTGTCGTCAAGCAAGCTTAATGACAACATTAACTTTACGATGTACAAATTCCAAGTTCTAGAAAACCACTTTTGACGAAAATGGAGAAGATGGGTGTTGCGATGAACTTTGTAGTGTAATGGTTGCTAATTCACCTTTTGGTAGAGGCAACATTTGGATATAAGTAAAGCAAAATATGAACTTTAGAAATCCCTTCTCATTAAGGAATCATAGCAGCAAAAGCCTTTTTCATCCCCCTCCCTCCTTGGCTTTTCAGGTGAGATGAGGAAAGTGAGCAAGCAAGATGAAAGTGAAGAAGAAAGAAATTTTTTATTCAAGAACATCAACATGTTTCATACCTAACTATCTTCCACTAGAATGTTACACCATAAGAACTGCTTTTTTTGTTTTGAAAGTATTTGAGTTGTTCTGGAATAACACTCTTATGAGAGAACACATTTGGAGTACAAATGGATGCATTCAAGTCTCCATACATAATCCATAGATGAAAGTTGCCCCTAGGGAATAACTTATGGAAGTATCCCTCCAACATGACTTGGACGCCATTGGTCAACTCAGAAAACAAATTCCATGTAAGAGCTAGAGTAACAACCATTAAACTGATTTTACAAAACGTGATCATCACAATCCCCCCTACAATGGTTTCATGTTAACAAGATGGATAAGACCATGCAAGAAGTTGTGGAATTTCAATTTTACAAGCGGAAAAAATTGCATAGATTTTTTTTAAGTATTTGCTATTATTTTAAGATACATCTAGCTACTCCTCTACCTAGTAAAATCTATGGACTCACGACCTAATGTAACTAGCTTCAGAACGTGTATGACGGTGCTGATTATTGAGGAATGAAAAAACAATTTATCTCTTTCTCACGATTGTGCAGTTTTGGTAACTCTAAAAAATAGAAGTCTTTCATGTTTTTGCTTTTTCTGGTGGTGAAGAATAATGAAAAGCCCTATTTGGTTGCCTCACCAATGATGATACTAACGAATCCAAAAAAATGACCATACCTCCTGATATGGAATGCCAAAAAATCAAAGTTATAAGTTGTATTTGTCTTTGATGTGGAAGGTGGCAGTCCGTTCAAGAAAACTTAAGGCAAGGTCGTGATGGCTTCATTTCATGCAAATGGCACACTCTAGGTTTTAAAGGCTTCCGCTATGATCATCTTGGCCAAATCAATGATGACTGTCTCATCCATTGGAACCAAACCGACACTCTCTAGAAACCAAAAAAAGTGGGAGAGTCAAAGAAGTTCTCCATGAGAAAATCAGCAAACACTAGGGAACATCCTATGCAATGGATGATTTGCTCGAGTTCAGCCACAAAAATTTCAATTATACACAAGGCACAATGTCATTAGAAATGAAGGCAAGAAGGATCGCAAACAATGCAATCAAAGTGTGCAAAGCTCAAAGAAGGTTGTGGAAACATAGGATGCTCCCAAAGGGAATGATGTTAATGATAGCAGCAAAGGTACCACAAGAAACCTTGCATGAATTTTGCTTTAGCATGAGCTTGCAAATAGTGTTTAAAAAGAATTTTACTCTGCTTGCTCAAGCTTGTTTAGGCAACGACAAAGGTCGTTGGCCGGGTTGAGATTAGCACTGTTTGTGGAGGTACAACAATAGACAAAGAGGTTAAATTATACCCCTTTCCCAAAGATGTGCCTACAATGAAAGAAAGCCATGTCCATGAAAAAGAAATGGTAGAAAATCTTTTGAAAAATAAGACAAGACTCGTTGGTGGTGTGCATGTGCACCTAACCCTTCCTTTATAGATAAATGTAAAAAACCAATGCACGGCCCCTAAAGGCTATCTTTCATAATTTGACGATGTTAGGTTTATACTTTGTGCTTTCCAAACAACCAAGCCATAATAAGCATCACAAAACAAGCCTCGTATGTGATCATCACATGTAAGGTTAGGCCTCTCATCACACAACGCACTTATGTGCATCAACGCTTACATAAACTTAACTACATAAACTTGTCCAAGGCCACATCGCCACTGCTAATTGAAGCTTGGACATGTTTGCCTCAATTATATCGAGATTTGTTGTGAACACTTCCTTCCTTTGGATGGGAGTGAAACTGACCAAATGTGAAATTGGACTCATATTGTCAAATGTGACTTGAAGACAAACATTCAATATGTAGTCAAGGAGTGGGGTGCACAAAGACACATAAGTGTTAAAGCTCCTCATGTTAGAATACCTGCACTAGAAACTAGAGACGTAATAAACAAAGCAAACTAGACCTCTTCCATTATTCATCAATGTTTTATAAAGTTTTCTTATGTAGAGGGTTGTAGGAAGTAACATAAGTACAAAGTAACTACATAACCTTTAAAGCCAACTAAAGGATCCCTTGGAAATTGTACAGTCACTAAACAATTAAAGAGTCAATTGATGATGAAATTCATTGAAAACAAAAGGGGCACTAGCAAAGAAAAAGTCGTAGGAGATGCATTGGCGATTAGAGGGTAAATGCATATAGGTGGCTAGTGATAAGGATTGCAAAGAGGTTAAATCTGCTAGCTTGTGAAGATATTCTTCTCAAACTTCATGAAAGAGTTTGAAAGAAGTGAGCAAAGGTCGTAAGTACATCTTGTATACTAAAACCAATATCTCTTCACACTTATGAGGGAAATGAAGATGGGGAAGAAACATAGAAGGGAGAGAATAGATGAAGCGAATGGGGGAAAGGTTTGCATGAAATAAACAGAAGAAAAACGGATAAGGGTTACATTTAGAGGGAAAATTGGAAACTAACGCTAAGGCTTTAGAAATAAAAACCTTTTATGAAGCATTTTTTCTCATAAAAAAAAATTTATTCTTACTATCAAGGTAGAATACTTGATCTAGAAAACATATAAAACATTAAAAAAATGATTTTTCCCTAAATGCATCTTTGATTGCACTCCACAAACTTGAAATCATATAATTGGAGGGCCTACCTAATCTTCATTGTTCATGGCTCATCATAAGTTGAAGAACTGCGTTCTCTTATACCTATTGCTTTTATTCCACTACGTTCACCTTTTGTACATTTCCGTTGATTTTACAAAAAACTTTTGAGGGAAAATTTCTTTTAACCATCGTAACAAAAAACGCTTTCAATGCTTTCTACACCCATTACAAATCATTTTTCAAATCATTCCATAAAACAGAAACCAGATTTCTTTGCGACAACGTTTTCACATTTTTTAATGCTCAAGTATATGTATGCGGTTTTGAGGTAGAGGAAAGATGATATAGTTTCCAAATGTGATAATGAAACATGTAATTTTTATGTACAAAAACAATAACCTCATACATGTTTATGAAAAAGTATTGAATCAATTCTCTTGTGGATTTTGGCTTCTTGTGAATGTGCCACAATGGACAAGCATGTTCATTGCATACATTTGGTAAACATTTCAGGGGGGTTGAAAAGAATTGTATAATTCCATAAAGAATATGAGAAAACATCAAAGCAGATTGTTTCCTACTTCAACGTTTTATTTCCCTTATCCTTGAATTTCCATCAAACATACTACTACAAACACACCATCCATATCATATTGGAGGGGTCATCATTCAACAATTATCTTTGTCATCATTTTTTGTATGCCACTCCAAGAAAAGGACTCAAAATCCATCGTAACTGAACCTTTCACAAAGTTCATATTTTAAAAGGCATAGTCCACATTCACATTTTGGAAGGAACAAGACACATTCACCCTTAAGGTATGATTTACACATCCTTAAGTATTATTGGATTGACAACATTGATGAATGGTTTTTATAACCTTTCTTCATTTTCATGCAGTATAAATAAATGACAATTTCTTTCAAACTACAAGAAATCGTGGTTGTGAAACCTATATATTATTGAAATGTGTGATAGAATTTTTAAATGAGATGAGAATGATATGTAATTATAAACTTGCGAGTGCTGCCAAGTTTGACCACCAAATAGACAAGGACTGCATGCTACAAGAAGTAATTTAATGATGGTGTTGTAGCACTTCCTAGTTACTAAGAACAACCTATTTTGAGAGCGATCAGTTTAACAAGATTTGGGAAAAATTGAACTAGATTGAAGGATAGAAAAATACATTCTCTTGTTGGTTCCATGAAAATCTCCCAGGCGCTAAGGTATGTTTTAAATCCATCATAGGGGAAACTTTGTCAAATGAGGAACGTAAAACACTCGTTGTGGGCAAATGAGGATGGCCACAAGTTCAAAATTATCTATCCTTTGCATGTTTGTCACGCTTAAGGTACTTATGGGCACAATAAGACCGTGGATGAGAATTTGAACTAATTCAACGCAAGATTTTGGTGAGCCTACAATTCAAACAACAAGGTTCTTATTGAATGATGGTGCTAATAATGTTGTTGTTCGACTAGTACATGCCAAAATGGATACCAACAGTAGTGGGTACCGTAAGGTTCATGGCACTGTACGTGGAATACAATAGACATGAGAATTCGAAGTCAACATTTTTCTGCGGTGTCGTTTCTCAAACATGCACGTACCTTGGTCGTGATGTTGACTCCTCACTTCCGTCCAAGAACAACGCAAACAATGCAACTCAAATAATCTTAGCCCGTATGAAAATACCACTTGCATTTTCATCATCACATAGGAATAACACTATGAATGATTTCTTTCTTCTTCAGTTTATTATAAAAAAGATTTTTACTTGAAAATATTGTAGGTTTCATGTTTCGCTAATTTTTGTGATGATTTGATTTTCATTTCTCAATGGTAGAATCCCTTCTCAAAAGTGACTTTCTCCCAACACAAACATTTATCCTCACTAAGATCTGTCTGTAATGATGTCGTGAATTTTTTTCATTTTTATTTTTAAACTATTGCAAGAAAAACAATCGTGCATTACCCATTACTGTATGTGGCACATGATGCGTTAGTGGCGTCTATCCATCTCATTTGTCACCGAGTGGCTATTGTTTCCTGATCTTCATGTCCTTCAGAATAAACTAGATTAAGATGAATTATTTGTACAATGGAAGGAGATCCTAGGTAGTTGTTTATGGAAAAACGATATTGTGTAGAAAGGGCTAGCACTACATAGAGAGGATGTTATAAGGTCACATTTAGGTTGTTTTGGAAAATGATGGAGAACAATGTGCATATTGTGAAAATGAAACTTTACTTACGAGTACCATCTATGTAAGAGAATTGCTTTAGGTGAATGTGAGATGAGTTTCAAAACATTATAAGGGTTGAATGGAGATATTGCGATAGTATGAAAGTGAGACATGATTTCACATTAATGTCTTTGACTTGGTGAGGAAGTCATGCCATGTGTCTTCCAGAGATTTTTTGGGAAGTTTTTTTTGCCTTTTTTGACACCTTTGACTAGATATAGCCAAACCTCCCGTGTGAGGGCTTGTTTAAGGAAACCGTGCAATGGCATGCATTGTTTTGGTTTTTCGTTTGATTTTGATGTTCACTTTGTGTATGTAATTGAATGGAAACGATAAACAGGGAGGAGAAATAGGGTGGAAAAAAATACTGAGAAAGATATAAAAGAGCAGTGGGTTCTATTTCTGTGTCTCTAGTTGTCGTGGAAAGAAAACCTTGCCACAATGTTGTTGCATAAGAAGTAGGGTTAAAATTTGATAAGTGGTTGCGGCTGTACTCGGTGTGCTCTTGATGTTCTAGTTGGTGCTCTCTTCTTGATGTAAAAACCAGTTTGGTCTCTTTTGGAAGCAAAGAAGGGTGTGATGCCATGACTTAACTCATTGAGCATGCATAATGACCTATGTTGAAGGGAAATTTTAAGACAATGATTTTCCCTATCAGTTTTGATTGGAAAGATTACTCTAAAGTTACATTTGAAGAAATGAAGGTCGAAGAAAACAGTACGGGCTGGATGATCATAGAAATGAAGTATTGGAACCATGGATATTCATGATTTCCAAGAAAGTATGTGGCTTCTTTGAAAATGAACAAAACAAATTATGAAATGGTCTTGTCCTTCTTCAATTCATTTTTAACAATAAGAAAATGAAAGCAAATTTTTTTCTTTCTTCAAACACACGTGGTTCATTTTTGATCCAATACAGTTCTTTAACATTTCTTAACCCTTCTTGGCTAAGGCTAGGAATAAAGAGGTGGCAACGTGATTGAATCTGACCCAAACTTTCACAAATCTAATCTTTAATGACTCACTTCATCAACATAGAAGGGTGAGTTAATGTGCTAATTGTAAGCGACTATGTTCCACACAGTATAATTTTGGTACACAGACGATTTTACAAGAAAACGTAGTTCCTAAATGAAATAACTTTCATTTTAATGGAATAGATTGTTATCATTCAAATTAGTTTTTTCTTTCGTACATGTGTCGCAGAATGCAACATTTGATCGGAAACAAATTACATGGGGAGGGCTTGTTTCATCCATTCATAGGGTAAAAGTATTCTCTCATCAGACATTGTTGATCTCTGCAAACGGTTGTAACCAGATCATTCTCGCTGTTTCATGGCGAGGAATCAACTTTCAAAAATTAACTTTGGTCCTAATGCGTCAATGTACAAGCTAGTATATTGAAAAATGTATGTTGTATTCAAGAGCATATCAATTAAATCCTCCATTCCGCAGAAGTAGCTTAAAAAACCAGCTTCACACAAAATGTCAAGTCAAAGTCTTCAAAACGTGGAGTTTTCCCATACTTTAGTCATTTTTGTGCATGTCTACCATGCCCAACGATAAAACAAAGTGAGAGTATTATGGATTGCGGTTAGGTTGTAAGATTTTTGCCATGACTAGATTGTTGTTTTCGATGACTCTGATTTCACCCACATACATGCTTATCTGCCCACATGTACCATGGATTTGTGTGTTTGGACATTTGAAAAGATGGTCACACACATCATATTTTGTGAGAACGTTCTTCCACGTGAAACTTGTTCTACGATAATGCTTGTTTGTTTTTTGTAAAGGTGTTTGCCACCATTTGAATTTAAGATTGTTGCATATTCTATGCCTTATGAATGAAAGACGCGATACCATTTTGATCAATTGATAAAAGGAGCCCATTATAGACGTGGTTTTGTATGTCATGTATCAGTCCAGATAAAAACCAGTTAACTAGGCTATCACAAAATAGGTTGTTCTACATGATAAAGAGAAGCCGCCCTAGTTTTCAATATTGCTTGCTATTTTTCGAAAAGCCAAGAGGTGGTTGTTGCACGCAAAGCATGAATAGAGTTATATAGTTAACTAGTAAAGTTACTTATATTGATATCTGTTAAGAAAGGCTTAACATTTGCCCACAATAAGGACAACGTAATGGAAAGTTTGCCATGAGACAATACTGCTCATGAAAATCAAAACGAGTTGTGAACGCACTGTCGTACACTCACCCACATTCTTTCAAACTAATGTTCTCTCTCTGCCCATGTGTACTCCTAAAAACATTGCATTGATTGGGCAAAATATTTTCCATTAAATTGGGCTTGAAGACATATGTTATTACCATCATCGGGTACAACTCTCACTATGTAACAATGAAGTTTGGGCATCACTTATTCTTCGGCCGAATGTGTCAGAATTGTGCTTCTTTGATCACAGGTATTATGCATTAAGGACTAGTCACAATGGTGCAATCTAATGGTTCAATAATACATAATCACCTTCATCATTCGAAACCTTTAGTTTGAATGACTAACGTTTCAAGTGACCATGGTGTTGGATTTTCTGCACTTGAGGTTGCATGGTAGGCAAATGCAAGAACCATGTTATTGCAAGATAGTGTACTTAAAGAACCCCTCATTTAAATTGATTATACCTTAATCTGGGTCAATTTGAAAGTGACTAAAACCAAAACAAAACATTTAATGAATGCGCTACATAATACTGTTTAACGTAAGAGAATTAGGCAAAAAAAATCAAATTTAACCTAAAACTCATTGTTTCTTTGTTGGTTTTAGAGATGGTTTGATGTGGTCGTGAATTTATTTAAATGATGTTAATGTGTTCTTGTATTGTGAAGATGCTACTTTGACGCGTCTATTATGAACTTGAGAAGATTATCTTGGACACTTTGGTTGAGTCTTCAATGTTTCCTAATTTCATGAAAATAAGATGGCGTAATCATAGTCACATTATAAATTATTTACCCTTTTCTATGATGGTGATTGGATTTATTTACTTTCTAATGCATTTTAACATTGTTTGAAGCAGGGTTCATGATTTTCAAGAGTTTTCCTTGACGCCAAGTTGCATGAAATAGGACAAGGAGAGGCTAAGAAGGAGCAACATAAAGAGATAAAAAATTAATACTACTGGTTTAAGGGATGTTACCCCAACCGTAATGCCTATTTTCTTGTGAATGGCAACGCTTGTCAGATAACATGATGTTGGGCACATTTTTTATCAAAAGCCTCTGGATTTCTAGTGCACCTATTTAATTCTTACATCCACCAAAATCTTTGCTACATCATTAGTGAACACGTGAGAAAAATGACGATTCCCTCAATCAAAAGTTCCTTGCAACATCTTTTGAATACGAAATGATTGTAAAGGGCCACTATTTAACCCAATGAGTCAAGTTTCCCATGTTTTCAATGGACAAGCGCGTGTATTCATTGGCTAAAAGGCGGTGAGGGTGGTGTTATCCACCAGCTCTGGAAGGAGAGTCTTTCATGGGACCTTGCAAAAGACATCCGTAATGTTTGTGGGTAAAATTGCTGTCCTCTCAAAAAGATGTAGAATGGCTTTATGGGAGAACATGCGAGGGCGAGGAAGTGCCTAAGGATGTTATAAGATCGCATGGTGGCTCACACGCTTGACTCTTCCGAGGAATGAATAGCAAAAAGCTGCTACTAAGGGCCATCTAGCTGCTGTCTAGGTTTCAACTCTCCCCATTCCCATACTTGATTATTTGGGTATTGGCCATTATTCAAACTTCATTTGTGAAGGGAAATCAATGAATATCTCTTCCAACCTAGTATAATAACAAGTTTTGCCGTCGAGAAGAGGCAAAACAAAACGCACTGTTCCACCAATCAATATTTGTCCATCCAACTACTACATTTCTATCAAGGATCATTTTTTTGTTTGGCCATGTTTTTTAAGATCCTACAAGAATTGGCCGCGACTCCGTGTGGTTCTACATATTGGCCATAAAGTGTCGCTCGATCTCAGATTCAGCCATAATTGACTAGGCTTCGAAGCCTCCCTTACTTGTTTTGCCATATTCAAGCGCGCATTTGCTCCTCGTTGTAAATGAGGCCATGAAAATGGCTGACGCAAAAGGGATTTTGTGAGTTAGCCATATTGACAAAAGAAGCCTTATCAATAATGAATGGAACAAATATGTTACATGAAAGGTAAACATTTGCGTCCATGCATGCAGAAAGAGAAAAATGAATATAATCACAACATTAGGAGAAAATGAAACTATTTTGAGAATGTTTTCGGCCTGAAGAGCATCTTGAAGACTAGAATTGGTGATGGAAATCATCATGTGGCTAAAACATTAGGTCAATAAAGTGTCGTCATAGATAAATTCCTAAAATATTAACTTTCGTAAGAATATTCTAATTATTCATCATTTCATGATTTTCATTTAGATTAATTGATCTATTGAATTTAATTTTAGCTTAAAATTAGAAAACAAATACATAAATACGTATGTTCACAAATGCAAAATCTTGCAAACTAAGTGGAAATTGACTCTTATCTCTTAATGAAAAATAGAATAGTTTAATCAAACCATGGTGCACAGGATATGAAACGTGATAATTAAAAACATAAACAAATGGAGGGTCAAATTTAAATCTCATAATCATGATAATATAAAATTTTCCATACTTCAATAATCACCCATATATTTTCTACATTGTTTTTTAATATTTTACGTGGTAAAGTAATGTTCATGAAATTGATTTTGTTTCATTTTAACGTTCAATGATGTTCTTATAAATGTTTCCTCAAGATGATATTCCTTGAATAGATATTGGCCTGATTATATGTTGACAATCCAAGAAAGGTTGGCAAAATAGTAATTTATTATGTTCTGTGTTTTGTTATACTAAAATAGAATCAACGTTTTGCTTACCTATTTTGAAATTTTGAAATTAATGAGGTTATTACTTATTTGAGGAATATGATATCTAATTAAATTTTAGAACAGCTTGATTGAATGGTAAAATGTGAAAAATACATTTCATGAACAATAATTTCCAACATAAAATCTGAAACATAACTTGGAGAATCCTTGGATTAGTATTGAATTGTGGAAAAGGTTACCTGATCATGATTTCAAGTATCAATTGTTCCTCTCAATGTGCTTAGATTTTTTGTCTTCACGCCAATCATCATGTACAACACATTTTGATTATTTTGAATTCATTTTCAAACAAGATCACAGAATAAAATTTCATTTTTTTGCAGTATTGGGCGCTTTAGAAGATGCATTATATGATTTGGTAGATGCAAGCCAAAATGGCATGAGATTTATAAATTATTTTCAGGAAAATTCAATATATAATAAATTGAGAAGTATTATTATTGAATTAAAAATTTTAGTAAGTTCTTGACGAGGAAGATTGATTCACCTGATTTCATGACCCTGCGAAGGCCGTGTAAGTATCTTTCGATTTTCATCACCTATTCTAGGTTTCAAGTTAGTTTCTAGGTGTTCAAAATTCTCACTTTAGTTTGATCTATTTCAAACGTTTCGATTATACTCCTTTTTTCTTATCCGCGTGTTCGATCGTCCGGACGTTGTCCAGCGGACGATCGAGCGCGGTCACTCTACCGAACTCGAGGTCGCGTACTTTCGATGACAGTGGAGGCAAATCGTGTCGTCCAAAACGCACCCTTAGATTTGTTTGGAGTAGGTAATTTCATGCTGGGAATCATTTTTCTCGCAATCTCGAACGGCTGGCCTAAAGGGCGATGTCATTATAGCGCGAACCACCGTAGACCACAGCCGCGATGAACATCGAACCATAAAACATTCGTGTCGGAAATCACAATGTAGAAAGGACTCCAATAAATTGCTGATGTTCGTCATGGACATGGATTAACTCAACAATGTTATTTGCGTGGACGGGCACAAATGGACAAAGACGCCGCCGCGAACATAGATCGGCAACGATACAGGAAGCCACGTAACAATTCCTAAATTTAACGTCCCTCCCGCCCCCCAAACCCTC
>SZWC01001423.1:237409-290268 GCA_023375785.1 Penium margaritaceum | reverse complement strand
GGGGGGGGGGGGGGGAGGGAGAGAGCTGTACGGCATAACATTAGGGTCGAGCCTGTGACCTTCTCATGGACAATGTGCCACCTCATTTGAGCTTTCTTAACTGCACTTGGGTGAAACTCCACCGGTCAGATGGCATTGAGATGAGACTTGAAAGAAAGGAGAGTATATCATTTTAAAGTGGTCGTCGATGGAAGACATTCACCATCATGCCGAACTAACAGGCAGGTACGTTCCTAACACGCTAAGAGCAGAAGCGCTGGCTGTGATGCCAATGTAACAGCCCTAGGCCATCTTTTGATGAAATACAGCCTTAAAACTTAGAGCCTTAGGAACACATTGCAAAAGGAGAGAACGTGATTGGTCACCTCAGCCATTTTGGCTGAGACACACCACGCCAAGAATGGACCAGGTCATCATATGAACTTTCTGTAAAAATGCATCCTACACCTAATCATTCCATGACGCATAGCCACATGGAAACAGTTGGTGCCTAGTGGTGTTCTTGGGGTGGACGAGGAGCAACGCAATGGATTTTAGATCGCGACACTCCTCTTGCCTACAACGTGGCTGAAAGGTTCTTTTGGTCTGCAGTCAAACTAGACTCAAGCCCATAAGCAGTTTTTTGGATTGGACTCCTCCAGACATTAACCTCAATTCCCCATAATCCGAGCACCACCTTTATTCTTAGCACCGGTGCCTATGCTAGAGCACACAAGCTATCACAAGCTATCTATCATCCGCATATACACTCCCTGCTTCACCCACCTGATCCACTCAGGGATGTTCTTGGAGGGGGTTTATCCAGATGCATACAATATGGAGGAATGCGCTTGTTGTTAACCTGTGCTTGTGATAGCGGGTAAAAATTCATTACATGCATAATTTTAATGTGCATCATTGCACTATCAAGAGGAAGGTCTCCTGTCAGAGAAATTAACGTCAATATTTCTGTTGTTTTTGTGAAACAAACATCAGGATAGCCCAAGTCACAGTATCAGCAACAATTTCAAGTTGTCACACATCAGTTACACATTAGCACAGTAACGTGTTTTCTTTCAATTTTATCAGGAACATTATCCAGTACATGGTATGGATACACTTTCCAATTTCTGAAGGGTTCTTGTATCCAGAGCTCCCACCAATCACCCCCCTAAAGACCAAAGTGTAGTCATGAAATGTATGGGGGGATGCAGCTAGGAGCACATGAAATTTTCACTGCAATTTATCGGGAATAGATAAAGTCTGAATCCATAACAAAAGGATTGTAGTAATAAATAATCTTGTGAATGTTGTTGGCCATCCACATGATGAAATGCTGGTTACATTAGCCTTATACATTTTGAGCGTATTGAAGGATGGGTGATTCCTGATCTTGGGATGTCTGTGCAATCCTGGGACAGACTTTTCGCCAGTCATTAGTCCTAAGGAAAAATCAAAATTTGCACAAAAATTGTTGCTCTCAGTCATGGAACGGACAAGAAAAAACCAGTGTTACATTTCAGACCCATTGAAATTGCAACCGAAGATCCATGTCAGCCCCCAATACAGGATCATAGATGGGTGTAAGTTTTCACTCAGCAAATCTGTACAAGTACAATAGTGCATTATGTTCTAAATCTATCATTTACACTAGCCAATACTCTGAACAGATGCACTCTCCACTTTTTGGAAGGACCCATTCATTCAGAGCTACAACCAGTGGTCCTCTCACCCTCATCTGTGGATTGTTTGTGGAATGAATCTAGGTGATACACGGCCTGATACATCAACCTAACACAATTAAGGCCAATAGGGCATGAAAGTGTGGCATATATCAACTGAATCTTTGCAAATTGAGGTATTGGAAGGAGATCCAATTGAGTGACATGATTTATAGGAAGAAGAGAAGATAATAATCTACCAATGGTTATGATAAGAAAGGTTTTCCCAGCCTGCACTAGTCTTGGAGAAAATAGAAAAATGATAATGGTACAGAAACACGTCACTCAATAGAGAGACCTTTTTTCCGTCATATTGTTTTTACAGGAATGTAAATTCCTATACAATTGTCAGTGTATCTGAATGTAAAATCCTAAGAATGACACTCATATTTATGAGTATACAATGTGAAAAACAATACCCTTCCCTGAAGTGGAAAACCAATAACTTCACCATAAGGAAAGTTATTGCAAGGATCTCTAATATATATACCTATTACACAGATTATGGAGTTTACAACAGTGAATCGATTCGCTACACCTCCTCATTTGGGCATAAAATCCCCTTAACCACAACAAGCCATTCCATACTCTCACTTTTCTCAAACTTCTTCCTTCCTTCATCTAATGGATCAAAATCCCCCATCGCTACATCCACGTCCATTTCCTCATAGACTTTACCCTCACTTATCAAATTTGCATCAAGGTTATCCTGTTATCCCCTTGCTATGCATTTGTACCCTGTAACGAGTTGTAGAATTCCTTCGAAGGCATGCCAAATTCCCCTCTAACTAAATTCTTTGTGGATTATGCAGATTTCTTTATTTGGATCCACAGTCCAAATGAAAAGGCTTTCTTCCTGTACCAATTTTACATAATTCAACCCCTTATAGCAGCTTCCATACAAAATTCATGAAGACCCACCACATCCATGTAGGTACTGACATTCCTGAGGTATCCACATCTCTACATTATAAGCCTACCGGTGCAGTTCATTTCCCCAGCCACATGGTCAACCCCTCAGGAGCAGAAGATCATACATGGGGACCTATCACAAAAAGCTGGCAAGCGGCCGTGTCTATCTGGGTCGAAGTCCATGTGAAAATCCAGACTCGTTTCCATCTAATGCAGATCTGAACTTTATATTCACCTTTGACTTCTCTGTTTTCCCTCCAACTCCTACTCCTCTCCACAACATAAACTGCATCCGCCCAAACTTCATTTTCTCTAATAGTACCTTAGAGCAGCCTGTCACTAGCATTGTAATGTACGCTTTCAATACTACGTGCACATCTAAGACTTAAGGCAACCTTTTTCCTGTGTGGCCTACACTGTTTTCTATCGCACAAGTTGCACAAGTTGCTATTATTTCCACTCCTGCATTGAAAATAATTAGGAAAAGAGTTTGTTTGCCTCTTCCTTCCGTAATAAATGTAAATCCTTCCTCTCTCTCTCTCTCTCTCTCTCTCTCTCTCTCTCTCTCTCTCTCTCTCTCTCTCTAGCGCCCTTCTTGGCTAGTGTGAATGTACCGTGTATCCATCCATGTTGGAATTCACTTCTGATTAATTTGTCACCTTTCTACATAAGGACCCCCCTCTCCTCCCTCCCTGTCTTGTTTTTAGAATTTTTTTCCACCAGTAAGGCACTTACAATCAGTTTAATCTGATAATATAGCTCATTTTCCTTCAACATCATTCCCTCTGGACAGTCGCTCCTTGTTTTTTTAGATGACCCTATGTGATTTCCCTGTGATTCTTTCTTTGTACTTACCTACTAAATGCATGATTTTCACAAAAATTCTTTAATCCACCCACATTTACTGGATCTTAGTCCCACATGTGGACTCCTTCATCCCACAGTCCTTGCAGCCCACGCAATTTCTCACCATCCAAGACCAAACAACCCTCCCAATCGCTCTAGTTCTCTGTCCCTCTCTCCCCTCCCTTGGCTTCAACTACTCAGCAAGGATTCTCACAAATATTTCCCTCTCTTCAGGTCCACCACCACCCACGAAATTCTCCCAGCATAAGTAATGGAAAGATCATGATACCTATACTCTTCAACCATAATGCATCAGTAGGACTCCACAGTAGTCTACAGGTACTCAAATACAATCTCTCCTCTCCCACTCTAGAATTCTCAAGATCCATTGACTATTTTTGTTGTGTCAATCTCTGTGACCTCTGAACTCGCTGCCACTCACTTCCAAGCGGTATGTGGTGATTGGCAGCTAATTCCATGGTTCCATATTTATCTTGATGTGCCCACAAGAATTTTCTCGGTGATCATCTCCTGCAGCCACGTTCTTTGTAGCATTGTATTTGATGTCCATTGGCTGAGTTGAGTAGACCTTTTATTTCTAATTCTGTTTTTTTCTTTTGGGTTATCATGTGGATGCCCGATGAATCCATACTCTTACTGGGGGTCCAGCCGGTTGTTGTTTTGGAGCTGGTAGTTTCTTTCTAACCTTTTCCCAAATTCCAGCAGATGCATTTGCACAGGTACATGCATGCTTGATAGGCCAAGGGGGGAAACATTCATCAGACTTGTTCATTTTTCTAGATAACCCTCATGTTTAGAAGATACGCCTGTCTCTCCATCTTTCCCAGCACCAGCTGATGTGTTACCTCTCTCATTGCGCAACCTCTCACTTTTTCTTATCCCCTTATGGTATTAGAGCAGTAGAGAGAGTACACCTCTGTACCCCACTGTAGAGAACATAAGAGCAGCAGAGACGTGTGGACTTGGCTGGGCTTGGGTGGGTCGTGCATACAAGACCTGGTAACATGGGGTCCTGAAATGAGGGCTCACATCACGCAGTTCTCCAGCAGAGCTGGAGGTTTAACGCTGAAAACGTTTTCCCGGAAGCTTCCCTTATCGCAACTGAAATCTTGTCGACAACGTCTGGCATGCACAACAGAAGCTACAATATTCCGAGCAGCCATAACGGCAATAGGAGTTGTAGCATTCACGGCAATCTAATTCTTTTGTGGCGTCTAAGCCACATCCATATCATTTTTAGCCGTAGCTGTAAATCTAGGGGTGCTGCCTTTTCCCCTTCTCTTGGCAGCTTCTCCACTCCCTACAGTTGTTACCTCGTATAGTGTCTGCATCAGCAACGGCAAGAGCACTCCTTGGTGCTTGTGTCCCTTTGCCTTTGCTGCATCTTTTAGTGCAACCTCTACCTCTGTAGCAATACCATTGGATGTACTTTTTGTTGTAAAGTTGATTAAAATAATAAGTTGTAGCAGCACCTTCTGGTGTGTTTGGCAGAGAACTATCACAGGGCTTGGCCTGTGATCACAGGCAAGGCCTGTGATCGGGGGCTTCCAAATCAGGGAAGAAACTGGTCGTTGAGTTTTCTAGTATCTTTGTCAATCCAGGGGAAAGCATCCAGAACAGAATAGGCTTGTCTATTCTGGCTTCCTGGCACTTAAACCTGCATGCTCTTCCGCATGCCATGTCTCATTTCTTCTCATTTAGTTTCTTTTTATCTTCTTCTTTACTTATCCATCAAATGTGGCTCATTTTTCCTTCTATATCCTTTTCTCTCATTCCTCCTTTGTATAGGTTTCTATCTACCCAATCTAGTTGAGACCAGGTGCTTGGGGTTTTGTCCTCGTGCCTCGGAAGACCGTATTTCGCCTCTAGGTTTATGACTCAGGTATATGGAGATTTATCGAGTGCCTTTAGTACACCAATCTTAGGATTTCTCTACTCTGCTTCCTCTTTCTTGTTTTACTTCACGGTCTACTCCTCTTTGGTTAGACATGCATACTCAATAATTTACTCCAGTACCTTGGGGGACCCTGTTTCTGCCAGGATTGAGACCAAGGCACGGATATCTCTTTCCCGTGCCTTGAGAGATCATAATGAGGTTCTCCCATCCAATTTCCAGTAAATTTCCTTTGTTGTTGTTTCTTCCACAGCATAGCATTGCATATCATGCCACCACCCGGATCAGCATGGACACCTCCCTCCTAGCCCCTTAATTCTACAGAACACCTTTGGCATCTTACGTACCTCCATCGTGGCTGCACGTATCAGCCCCACGTGCATTTCTTTCCTCTCCTCCAGCAGGTACCTCTGATTCACGGCACCGGGATACTCAGTCTTCTCCAGATCTCCAATCAAACCTGAAGCAGCGGCTGCAGTAGCCATCGATGTTGCAGCAGAAGACTCTGTGCAAATCCTCCCAGGATCACCACCGGCACTGTTGGAAGTGCTGGCTCCCGCAAGGGCTGCGCCAGCCTCCTCTGCTGCCCTGCAGAGCTCCACCCGCAACTCGACCACCTTCACATGGAGCTCCGCTGGGTTGGCGATGCCGAGCTTGGGATGCACGTTGGTGTAGTAACGTATGTGGAACATAGGATCGATGGCGGTTGCCAACACATGGTGGTCGGTGCACAGCTTGGCATACTTGTCCAACTTGGCGATGATGGACGTCATGTCCTCCCTGAGTTCCACCATCAGTTGTTCCTTGCAGTCATAGTTGCAGGCTTTCTAGCCATCGTTCATGAAGGAGATGGCCGATGTAACTACTGCCAGCTGCTTCTTAAAGCGCTCATGAATTGCCTTGGCACCAACGCAGATGTTGCATGAGATGGTCATGCCTCCAGGAATGGCTGCTGCGGGGTTGGCATGTGTGAAAGCCTTTGCAAGCCGGAAGCTCTCCACAGAAAACCTAATGAAAGGTTTTTGTCCACGGCGTGCATGTACAGCATGTAGTGGAAATTTTTCTTGTTGAAGATGTAGCCGACCACCACCACCCTGTGCACAATTGGCGAGTCTTCAGCAGCCGCAACTTTACCACCAATAGCATCCACAACCACACTCCTTGCCTCCCAGAGTTTGTTTGCAGTGACAAGCACTTTTAGCGGCCGCCACTTATTGCGGTGCATGACGTGCGGTTGCTTCCATTGAGTGCCAGTGATGCCGTTATTGGCTGACACTGTGATTGGTGTGGCGGGTTCTTTGTGCAATGTAAGCACATGCCATGCGCAGTTGGTCTGACACCCATTATTTAACGACCCCCAGATGAGGGAGTGGTCTTCTGACGTTTTCGCTCATCACCAAAAGCACCATCTTCTTCTTCTTTCTCTTTGTTGTTGTCCTTGTCAAGGATTTTGTCTTCATCAGTAGTGTGGGTGTTGTCTTCAGCCATGAAGAACAGCTAGTAACAAGAAATGCGGCTGCTGGATGGCAACCAACAAGGAGAATCGAGAAAGTCTTGTGGTACTAAACAGCGAGGCAGCACAAATACCGCAGACTGGTTGTATTGTTGGCGATGACTGTTGACAGCCATGGGGGATGCGATTATATCCATTGGCGGCTGTCTCTGCCTAATCCATAGAGACCCGTTGATGGTGCTGATGATAACGTACAGATACATGTGGATGGTCAATTGACAGTTTAGAAGGTGTGAGGCTAATGAACGATGCATAAGGGGCTCCAGGCTGGCAGTTTTTACATGTTTCACACGGTTGATACGCATGATGCATGTGTCCACCACGCAGACGTGTCACCAAAACGTTTGCCTATCCAAACCAAAGTGTGCATGTTGAGCTGTTGAAGTTTGAATGTACATATTATTGTGCTCCACAAATGAATTGAGCGAGGTGCTCATTGAGGTTTTTCTACCCCTTATCCTCTGTTCTGGTTCAGGATCCGGAGATTCAAGCCGTATCCACAATGCTGGATTCGGAAATGTGAATCCGGAATTGGACTCGGATTCATGAGTAGTTTCCACGGAGACTAGGATCCTTGTGCAGCCTTGATTATTGTTCCATCACATACGTCATCCTCTGTTTCTGCGTCCTCATAACTACCTCTTTCATCACCTACTCCGTCACCTACTTCTATGTCTGCATTACCTCTGGTATCATCACCTACATCATTGCCTAGATCATTGAAATCTTCACCTCCTAGCACATCTATGCTAAAGCTTGGATCACTGTAGATCCCTTTGGCTACATATCACATTGTGCCCTTGTCCTTTTTTTATTTTCTTCCTTTCAGTTGGACTCTTGGTGGTTGTCTTCGGCCCTTGCAGTCGTGCTCACACATTGCTTCCTCTTTCCTTTTTCTTCACACAACTCCTCTCTCGGCAGCCAACCTAGATCCTAATCAGGCTGGTCCAGACACAGGTCTTGACACACTCGTGCTGACTGCACTATGATCTAGCCGAATACTGCACTTGGGTGCTCTCTCATTGTGGCTGAGTTTCACTTATTTGTTTTGAATGTCATTTATTTGCCTTATGTGTACAGCCCCTCTGGTGCCACAGCACTCATTCTGCATGGTCCTCATGTGCTTCCACCTGATCGGGACGTAGTGCGTTTGATGCCCTCTGTTGTGGATGTGGCTCTTTGGGAGCAAGAAATGCGCAAGTAGTTTGATTCCATCACAGATCGTGGTGTTTACAAGGGGGTGGAGTTGTCATCTATCACCAAGGCCATTGCTGGCCGATGAGTATTTTGCTGCAAGAAAATACTAGACAACCCTGTTGCGTACCTTAGGCTTGCCTTATGGCTAAGGTTTTATATCAGGTGCATAGCATGAACATTGACACTTCTTTTGCCCCAGTGAAGAAGTTCACCACTTCCAAGGAACTCCTGAGCCAGGTGGCTCCACGTTACCAAGAGTTGAAAAAAGAGAGACATGAATAATGTTTTCTTACACGAAAGACTCGATAAGGAGACTTACTTTGTCTAGCCAGTTGGCTTTGACAATGCACAAAATGTGTTTGGCACCTCTTTAAGGCCATGTAAAGATTAAAGTAGTCACCGTGTTCCTTGAACCTTGGTATCCCCGCCATCCTTGAATAAAGTGGATATCATTGCAATCCATTGGCACCTTCTACCATTGTCTTGGTCTACATGGACGATCATAAGTTTTCCTTTCTAGATCCTCGGGTTGTTCAATTTGTGAAGGCTCTTCTCCAGTCAGCATACAATCTGAAGGATCTTGGTCCTGCCCACGCCTCCTTGGGTATGGAGAGCATGAATATCATAAATAATTGACCTATGTACATGGAATCGGGTGTGTTTACACCCTGGGAAAGCGGTTCACAGACCTCCCACTTATCCTCCGCCATGCTTCTATGCCTATGATGCCTGTTCGATGGAGTATTCTAAATCTGTGCAGCTAGAGGAGCTGGTTCATGTCATGAAATTCTTCCAGGTCATTTGGGCTCTGACATCCCTTAACACAAGTATGCGTGGTGAGATTGTGTTGCCTTTTTGTTGTTTTTTCAAATGTTCCAGGTTGAAAATACCTCCCACTGGGCTCCCTTTATAGAGATACTACTTGTGCAGCTGTTGGTTTATTTCACGCCAACAAATTGGGTTGCCGGTTAATATCCTATCATAGTTCAGTCAATTCCCATGCCACCTCCACCTTGAGGCCACATCACGTTTCACTTGATACACCCTGTCCACTCCCCTCCTGATATTTTGCTTTTGTGCGTAATCCTCTCCTGTGGTGGGAAAGCACAAGGACTGGGATTGGGCCAAAGATTGTGATGCAAGCAACTTGTTACGATGCATATTTTACATGGACGACACCACGGTTTTATAAAAGAGAAACAAACAAGGTTGTGGTGCGCAAAGCTTGACTGCAGCCGAGTACGCTGCCTCGGGTGATGACGTTGCTAAGGTAGTTTTCTGTGAAAATTAGACCTCCTTCTAGGACCTTTGAAGTGATATGAGACGCATATACTTCCTTCCATACACACTGAATAAACAGTCACACACGGCACTGAAACTTTTCCCCAATTTTACACATTGCACAGTTGTCAAGAGGTTACACACTGTGCACAGGTATAAGACTCGTCTCTTGCCAATTCCAACGATAGGCTCTATGCCCAAAATGGTTGACCATCCACAAAGCAAGGTACAAATGAAGTTTCTACCTATTTATGCTGGTCTGGAGCTAGGAAATACAAATCATCGAGCTGCTTCATTGAGCCTCAGACTGTCCGGTACTCTGGTGTCTGATCTTCGGCAGTCATGGCCGTACCGGACGCCAGTTTTGAGCCACCTAGGTTGGCGGACGTCCAGCGCCCTCGGTACTCGTCCACGCGAGAGGAGCCAATGCTTGCACTCTCGGTTGATCGACGGCTGTACTCAGCCCGACGCTCTCCCCGTGATTGCTCGCCGTCGATCTGCTACTTTGCAAAACTTGCTCGATCTCTCGGTCCTTGTCTTCCAACCCCGCTGCTCTGCAACTGCAACGTCAGCATGGGAGACCGAGAGGAGCCGGTGCTCGGACTCTCGGTCTTAACATCCAGACCCGTTCTTTTTGCCGTGCCACGTCCCTCAGCCCAGAGTACTTCTGTTCTTTTGGTCAGTTGGGACATAAGCTATGTCACTTTTCTCAGTTTGCCCTTTGCGCAAAATCCAATCGTTGGATGAAGCTGAAACTTGGAGGATAAGGAGACGATGACAAGAGGCTTCCGCTGGTGTGGTCGGAGGAGAAATGAGAGAGATAGGGATTTTTCAACATTCCCCCCCTTGTGGCCCAATCTCTGGAAGAGAGAGAGAGACACACAAGAGGAAAAATTCCCACCGGACGAAGGATGATGAGAGAAGCTGAGGACAAGGCACGGAGAAGCGCGGACAGGAAATGAACCCCCCCCCCCCCGTGCGAGCCAAGCCGAGCAGGCAGAGAAAGGGACGAAGGCCTAGGTAAGGAGAAGTGGTGGTTGGGATGGCAGAAGAAGACAGCAGAGGCGCGGATCCACGAGCCAGGGAAGCCCTGTCAAGGTCGCCTGCCTCCATCGGCCCCGTCCACAACAACAATTGGAGAACGCCAGGACTTGGAAGCGCTGAAAATGGCGAAGGCGGTTCCCCGGCGAAAGCAGAGCGGACAGAAATCAAAAACGTCCAGGAGAGAGAGGAGTGCCACTCGTGCCATGCCCCCTCGTGTCTTCCGAGCCATGGTCAATGAAGTCAGGGAAGTCAAAGAGTTTGGCAAGAAGCAAGGACCGAGGCGCAGCAGGAGCAAAGTGCGATTGAAAGGCGATGCGCATGGAGCCGCGAGCAATGCAAGATAGCTGGTGGGCAGAGCAGACAGTAGAAGCAAGCAGAAGAGAGCCACCGATTCCAACGCCTCATAGTGGGGGGACTCAGGAGGCCCTAAACGAAGTCGTGCTGAACCGGGAGGCCCCGTAGCCATGCCAACGCATCACATGGGGGGTATGGACAACGGGACGTCATCGGCGGTGGCAGCAAGAGGAGAGAGGGACCTACGGAGAGCCACCCGACCCAACGCCTCATATGGAGGGGGCAGGGAGGCTAACAGCGGATCAAAAAAAAGATGCAACATCTAGGGCAAGACAGAGGCAGGACCAAGATGAGCGTAGAGGGCAGCATGACGCTTAGCAGAGAGAGCTTTTGTGAAGATGTCAGCGGTCTGGATGTCAATGGCCATGTACGTCATGCGCACCTCGCCTTTGGAGACTGCATCCCGTACGTAATGATACTGACGGCGAACATGCTTGGTGCAATCGTGAAGGACTGGGTCTTCAGAAAGTGCAACAGCTCCTTCATTTTCGTAGTGAATCTGAGTGGCATCGAGTTGAGCATGGCCAAGTTCAGCAAGCAGCATGAGGAGCGAAACGGCCTCACGCGTGCTTTCACTTTCAGCCATGTACTTTGCATCTGTGGGAGAGAGAGAGAGAGAGAGAGAGAGAGAGAGAGAGACCACTGGTTGCTTTTTGGATTACCAGCTGACAGGGCCTCCATTGAGCATAAGGAAATAACCACTAGTGGATTTGCTGTCCGTATGATCACCGGACATATCTGCATCGCAGTAGCCACTGAGAATGCTGTTGCCACCAGAAGTGTACCGGATGCTGAGGGCTGAGGTGTTGTGGAGATAACGAATGCTCCACTTGGCTACGACAACTTGCGCTGTGGTGGGAGCATGGAAGCCCTGGCTGAGAATGCCCACAGCATGAGAGAGATCAGGGTGAGTCGCAACAGAGGCGTACATCAGAGAGCCCATAATGCTGGGGTAGAGTTTGGCGTCCACAGGTCCGGCGAGATCAGTGGTAGTGAACGGTTTTGTGAGACCGTGTTGAGTGGAAAGTGGAGTAGAAATCGGCGACGCAGATCCAAGACCAAACTTGTCAGCCACCCGTTGAGCATTTGTTTCCTGAGTGAGAAAAACCTCATTGAGGCCCATGTCATGATGAATCTGGATACCCGGGGAGTAGCGAGGAGGTGCCATGTCGGACATTTCAAAACGCTGAGAGAGAGCGTTTTCTTAGGAGGAGATGACAGTGACATCAGTACCAAAGAGAATGAGATCATCAACGTAGAGGATCACTCCGAGATCTTGAGGCCCCGACCTGTAGTAGACGGAGTGATCAGAATGAAGGCGGACAAGCGCTTGAGAGATGAGGAATTGATGAATCTTCAGATTCCATTGGCGGGGTACTTGCTTGAGGCCGTAGAGGGAGTGATTGAGTTTGCAGACCATGTCGGGATGAGCTTCATCGATGAAAGCTTAGGGCTGTTGCATGTACATGACTTCCTCAAGGTCTCCATTGAGGAACACGCTTTTGACGTCCATCTGATGAAGATGCCAATGATTTGCAGCAGCGAGAGAGAGGATAACACGAATGGAGGAGTATTTTGCTATTGGATCAAAGGTGTCGCAGTAGTTGACGCCAAGTATTTGGCTGTAGCCACGTACGACCAACCTTGCTTTGTAGTGAACTGGTGCACCAGCGGTGTCGAGTTTGAGACGGAAGATCCACTTGCAAGTGACAATGGGCTCATTCGCTGCGCGAGGGTCCAAAGTTCAGGTGTTCTGTTTTTGGAGCTGCTGAAACTCCTCTTGAGCAGCCTGCTACCACTTGTCAGCTTCCGGGCAACGCATGGATTCCTTGTAACTGACAGGATCCACTGCTTGTGTGAGAAGTGCACGGTCGTCAGGAATGTATGCTTCCATGTTGTCCATGGTTGTAAAGAAGCTCAGCTGAAAGTGGGTAGGTGTTTTACTGACGCGAGTGGAACGGCGGAGTACCGGGAGTTTGGTAGGAGCTTTTGTGCCGAAGAGGACTTATGAATCTTGTGGTGGTGCTGCTGCTGCTGGTGCTGAAGATGATTCTGCTGCTGTTGGTGCGGGTGTGATGGGTGGTAGAACTTCATCATGCTCATCTGAAAATTGATGTGAGATCTGTATAGTGGGTTCCACAACAGGGTCAGCAGGGATGAGAGGTATGATGGTTGTGTCAACCGGCCTGAGGCAAACGGACTAGAAAACAGGGCCGACACAATAGCACCTGCCGTCCGCTCCTAGCATTTCAGCTAGGAGAAGATATCACCCTCAGGATCACGGTTCCACACTGAGCAATTCCTAGGCAATCACTTACTAGCAACTGTGTCCACTTAACACTTGGTCACTTTCGCACGAGGTGCTAGTCAAAGACTAACTCCTGGGGCTTAGACCAACCAGTGTCTTCTTTATACTGTTCCTTAGTTGGACAACTCTATGAGGAGCGTCTAAGGCCAGATTGTGTAATTAGAATGAGGAATGAGCTTGGTACATATAGTCCTAGGCCTGGCTTCTAAGGTGTGTGGGTAGTGACACTTTTGGGGTGGTCACTCCACACCACCTCACCAGTCCGCCAATTGGCGCATCCACTGACCGCCAAGTGGCGCACTCTCCTCATGCATGGAGAAATGTCTAAGAAACTTCCCCTGTGCTAGAAGGTCAAAACAACCTCCTGCACACATCAAGGCTCGATCGCAGGACCTGTTGTCCCTAAGTCCAACATGCTATCCGTTGCGCTATACTTCTGGTGTCTCGCTTGGACTTGCACCACGAACAAGGTTTGGGGGACTTACTCCAAGGGAGCAGTGCATGCCCAACCTGTCCGTCAACCCATAGCAGTGGCCATGGGGCATAGAAGAACAACAATCTCTCCCTTGCACCGTAGGCCACCTGCTGTGGTAGTTTTCTTCGGCATGAACCTGTAGCTCTAGGTTGTGTTTGTGCATGTCAGTTTTCTTGGTCTTTAGTTCTCATCTCTTGCATCCACCATGCCGACTCCTCGAGCACCTGCAACATGCAAGTCGCTGTCTAGCGGCTTTGTCAAGAAGTCCGCAAGCATTTTCTTGGTTGCGACGTGCTCCAGTTCCACGACACCCTTGGCGATAAGGTCACGTGAGTAGTGGTACCGAATATCGATGTGCTTTGTANGCCGACTCCTCGAGCACCTGCAACATGCAAATCACTGTCTAGCGGCTTTGTCAAGAAGTCCGCAAGCATTTTCTTGGTTGCGACGTGCTCCAGTTCCACGACACCCTTGGCGATAAGGTCACGTGAGTAGTGGTACCGAATATCGATGTGCTTTGTACGCCGGGAGATCATGTCGTCCTCTGCCATAGCCATGGCACTTTGGTTGTCGATGCGGATGACCGTTGCCTCCTCTTGTGGTGCCTTGATCTCATCAAGAAAACTGCGAAGCCACTGTGTTTCCTTGCACACTTCGGAGAGTGCAATGTACTCCGCCTCAGCAGTAGAAAGCGAGATGCAGTCCTGCTTCCTGCTTGCCCACGAGACCTCACCACCGTTGAGAAGACAAACAAACCCTGAGGTGGACTTCCTGTCATCAATCCGTCCTCCCCAGTCCGCGTCAGTGTAGCATGTCAGCCGCAGCAAGTCTGATCCTTCTAAACCTCCAAACCGGAGTCCGACGTGCCGAGTCTTTTTGAGGTAGCGAAAAATCCGCTTCACGACTTGCCAATGTTCTGGCCCAGGGTTGGCCACAAACCTGCTCACCTGACCCACTGCAAAAGCAATGTCAGGTCGTGTTCCCACCATTGCATACATGAGGCTTCCAACGGCGGACTGGTATGGAATGTTTTGCATCTCCCGCCGGTCTGCCTCGTTGCTTGGTGACATGGAGGAGGAGAGCTTGCAGTCGGAGGGCATGGGGGTGCTGACGGGCTTGCAGTCCTCCATGTTGTAGCGCTTCAAGATGTCCATGATGTACTTGGTCTGGTTGAGCTCGATGGTGCCTGCTTTGCGGTTGCGGTGAACAGCAATCCCGAGGTAGTACTCGAGAGGTCCCATGTCCTTCATCTTAAATTTGCTGGCCAGATTTTTCTTGAGGTCCGTGAGGGCCTCCTGCAAGGAAGAACACATGATAAGATCATCCACGTACAACGCCACAAGTAGCAAGCCACGTTCGTCCTCCCGCACATAGACGCTAGGGTCATTTTTGCAATGTGCGAAGGAGATCTCAGCCATGAAGCTGTCCATCTCCTTGTACCAGATCCGTGGGGCCTGTTTCAGTCCGTACAACGCCTTCACCAGCTTGCACACCTTACCCTCGGGTGCTTTGACACCTTCCGGTACCTCCATTAGCACCTCCTTGTCGAGCTTCCCATAAAGGAAGGCTGTCTTCACATCCATCTGGTGGATCTCAAGGTATTTGGCGGCAGCGACAGCAAGCAGGGACCTCATGGAGGCAAACGTGACGACCGGTGCAAAGGTCTCATCGTACTCAGAACCTGCGCGCTGTGAGAACCCTTTCGCCACGACCCTTGCCTTGTACTTGTCGATGCTATCATCTTGCTTCCGCTTCAACCTGAGCACCCACTTTGAGCCCACCACGTGAGCGTTAGCGGGTCTGTCCACCAGCACCCATGTGCCATTTTCTTCGATGGACGCGAGCTCGCTGTCCACCGCCTCCTTCCACTTGGCCGCATCGGGCCTTGCCAGCGCTTCAGCCACAGTGAGCGGCTCTCCCTGAGCCAAACAGGACCAGCTCAGTCCAGTCCAGCTTCCAGTGTCAGCGTCGTACTTTGGAGTTTGTTTTCTTTGTCGTGTGCTGCGACGTTGCATTGCTGGTGGATGTTTGCCATGCCGTTGCTCCTGTGGTGTTGGCTGCCCTGGAGTTGAATTTTCCTCTTTTGAAGAGCCACTGGCCTCCGAGCTGGTCTCAGAGGCCTCGGACGTCTCCGACTCTGTGTCGGCGCTCGCCGCTGTGTCAGCCTGCGCAGCCGCTCCCCCTGGCACACCACTCTTCTTCACAGCCTGCCGCACTGGCACCACTTGCCAGTTTTCAAGAGCTTGATCTCCTGACTCTAGCAGCACCAACCACGCTCCCTGTTTTGGAGCTTCCGTGGGATCAAGCATCTCTTCCTTGCCTGGTTTCCTCTCGTCAAAGGTTACATCCCGGCTGGTGATGAGTCTTCTTCCTGCCAGGTCCCACAAGCGATATGTCTTGTGGGCCGTCTCATAGCCCACCATAACGCACTTTCGTGCTTTTGAATCCCGCTTGCCGGCACCCTCACCCGCCTGGACCTTTGCCCATGCGGTGCAGCCGAATACCTTCAGGTGTGATGCGTCCGGCTTCTTCCTTGACCAAACTTCTTGTGGTGTCATCTGTTGCTTTCCCTTCTTCTTTCCGCGCCTGCCCAGAGCAGCCGCAGGAGTCAGGTTGACGAGATAGCATGCCGTTCTTGCCGCTTCCGCCCAGAACCGCGGTGGAAGCTTTGCATCAAAGAGCATGCTACGCACCATGCCGAGGATGGTCTGATTCATCCGTTCGGCAACACCATTGCTCTGCGGCGTGTAAGGCGTTGTGGGCTGGTGGCTGATCCCATGTTGCCTCAACCAGCCCTTGCATGCCTTGTACTCTCCACCGTTGTCGCTTCGCATCGCTTTGACTTTCTTTCCGGTCTGCCGCTCCACCATGGCGACAAACTCCTGCAACTTTTCTCTGACCTCTCCCTTTGCTTTGAGGAAGAAGATCCACACCTTGCGGCTGTGGTCATCGATGAAGGTCAGAAAATACTTGCTACCACCATTTGACGCCGTGCGAAAGGTTCCGCACACGTCGGTGTGAATGAGGTCAAGGGCTGATTCTGCGCGGCGACCATTGCGCTCAAAGCGTGTTCGCTTGGTCTTGCCTTGGAGGCAAGGTTCACACAGGCTGCCACATCCAACCGCATCCTTCCTGCAACCATCCATGCCACGGACCAGCTGTTGTTGCTGGATGACTTGGAGTGTGCTGTTTGCCACATGCCCAAAGCGTCTATGCCACAGATCAGCGTCTTCGTCTTTTGCGGCAGAGGATGCTTTTTCAGTTTTCGTTGGTGTGCTCTCCTGCGTGGGTGTCGAGACCACTGCCTCCGCTGAGCCCGCATGGCCCTCCTTTTCCGAGCTCTTTGCTGCCGTTGTCTGCAGTACGTAGAGTCCGTCAACCCGTGGAACCTGTGCCACGAGATCTTTGTTGGCGTAGAGGACCTTGATGTCTTCGTTCCTGGCGATGACCGCCTTCTTCTGCGTGAACACCACCGGCATGTCGTTGTCCGTTATTTTTGACACGGACAGAAGGTTTGCCGCAACGGAGGGTATGTAGACCACGTCACGTAGCCGTAGATCCTTCTCTGCACCATTAAGGTTGATGCTCACCAGCTTGTCTCCCACGCCCTTTGCGTTGACGACGCTGCCGTTTGCACATCTGAACCGCCGATCGGTGGGGCCGATGGAGATGAATCCAGCCTGGTCGTTGCTGGAGTGATGATCGGTGCCGGAGTCGAGCCCAAAAGCTCCTGGCCTGAGCAGCGCCGCTCCTTTTGCTGGAGGCGTGCTCTGTGCCATCATGTTGGTGGCTTCTTTGCCACCCTTTTTGTTGCCTTTGTTCCCACCGCTTCCGCCGTCTTCCTTCTTTGGCGACCTGCACTCTCTTGTCCAGTGCCCAGGTTTGCCGCAGTTGCGGCAGTTACCCTGTCGCTTGGGAGCCTTGCCGCCCTTGTTGCCTCCGCCGCCACCGCTTCCGCTGCCGCCTTTCTGACCAGAGGCTGACCCTTTGCTCCCGCGGCCACCGTAGCGTGCGGCATAGGCTGAGAAGTTAGCCTCACTTCCGCTGCGGCGCATGGCCTCGTTACGCACGTAGTCGGACACTGCCGTGTACGTCAGGTCGTCCTCCTTCCAGCCGCCCATGACGGTGATCATTGGGCTCCAGCTCTCCGGTAGCGCCATGAGGAGGATCATGGCTTGCATGTTCTCGTCAAGGTCCCAGTTCATCTGGCGAGCCTTGCCAAGGAGTCCTTCAAACTCCTGTAGGAAATCGGGGATTGATTCGCCCTCATTCACCCGCATGCTGATCAGACGTTGTAGGATGAATAGTCTGTTCGCGAGGGAGGTGGATTGGTGCACGCGCTTGAGCTTGTCGTAAGCTTCGGAAGCCAGCGTGTACCCGGCAATGATGGGAACATACTTCTTGGCTATCGCGTTTCTGAGGAATGACATTACAATATCATTTCGATCCATCCAAGCCTCATGCTCAGATGTGCCTTCCGCGGGAACCTGCTCCTCTCCCTTGAGTAGCTTGATGAACCCGCGCACTTTCATCGCCAGCTCAAACTGCCATCTCCAAAGGGGGAAGTCAACCCCCTCGAAAATGGGGATTCCTCCCAGGGGTCCAAGACCTTGCGGCAGTGACATAGCACTCACATTTGCTCCAGTGGTCTGCCCTGTGGTAGCCACTGTTGAGCTTGAGGACTGCCCTGCGGCAGCCCCCACTCCTCCCGATGGGTCAACCATTTTTGTTGCCCTTGTTTGCTTCCCACGTCTCTGCTGCGTTGAGGCCGATGTAGGCTGATGTTAGCTGATGTCTGCTACCGGTTTTAGGATGCAGATCCGTTGCTTACCCCTCCAGCCGATGTTCACCTGCAGACAGAGAATATATCTACACCAACACACCCAGGGTCTTGCCACCAAGGGCAGAGCTTGTCCTGGTTGGGACACAAGGGTCGTGCCTCCAAGGGCAGAGCTTGTCCTTAGTCCCTGTGTGCTAAGTGCAGACCAAGCCGTTGGAGCTGATGANCACCTGCCGTCCGCTCCTAGCATTTCAGCTAGGAGAAGATATCACCCTCAGGATCACGGTTCCACACTGAGCAGTTCCTAGGCAATCACTTGCTAGCAACTGTGTCCACTTAACACTTGGTCACTTTCGCGCGAGGTGCTAGTCAAAGACTAACTCCTGGGGCTTAGACCAACCAGTGTCTTCTTTATACTGTTCCTTAGTTGGACAACTCTGTGAGGAGCATCTAAGGCCAGATTGTGTAATTAGAATGAGGAATGAGCCTGGTACATATAGTCCTAGGCCTGGCTTCTAAGGTGTGTGGGTAGTGACACTTTTGGGGTGGTCACTCCACACCACCTCACCAGTCCGCCAATTGGCGCATCCACTGACCGCCAAGTGGCGCACTCTCCTCATGCATGGAGAAATGTCTAAGAAACTTCCCCTGTGCTAGAAGGTCAAAAAAACCTCCTGCGCACATCAAGGCTCGATCGCAGGACCTGTTGTCCCTAAGTCCAACATGCTATCCGTTGCGCTACACTTCTGGTGTCTTGCTTGGACTTGCACCACGAACAAGGTTTGGGGGACTTACTCCAAGGGAGCAGTGCATGACCAACCTGTCCATCAACCCATAGCAGTGGCCATGGGGCATAGAAGAACAACAGGTTGGAGGAGCTGGTACCTTGCTTCAATTGATAAAGCTCTCATTAAAAATGGGAGAGCAATTGCAAACCATAGAGCAAGTTTCTGGATCCCAGATTCGGTAGATGTTGCAATGGTCTTCATAACCCAGCAGAATACAGCTCTTGGAACGTGGTTCAAGTTTGGTGCGGTCACCGGGACGGATCCATGCATGAGCTGTACAACCAAATATCTTGAGATGTCCCACGTATGGCCTATGTCCATGCCAAGCTTCGTAGGGCGTAGCAGTTCCAGCTGGTAGCTTGGTGGTGGGCAGCCTGTTGGTAATGTATGTTGTTGATGATAGTGCTTCTGCCCAAAATACAGAGGTTAGTCCATCAGTGTACAGCATGGTGCGTGTCTGTTTGAGTAGAGTCCGGTTCATGCGCTCAGCTCGTCCATTTTGTTGTGGAGTGTAGGGAACAGTCCGTTGGTGCTGAATTCCTTTTGGTGCATAGAAGGCGGACGGAGTGGAGTTGACGAACTATGTTCCATTGTCGCTGCAAATCTTCTCAATGGACATTTTTTTTCTCGTTCTCAACCAGCCAGATCTAGGTCTTGAGGATGTCTGGATCCTCTGATTTTAATCGCAGCACTTTTACCCACACCATGTGGATGTAGTCGTCTAGCAGCACCAAACAGTAGTGCTTGTTTCTAAAAGAGGCTTCCTTCACATAGCAGAGATCCACGTGAATGAGCTCAAGCGGCACTGATGAACTGGATTTTTCATAGGATGTGAAGGATGCCTACTTCTGCTTTCCTGTTAAACAGTCGTCACAGAGTTTTTCAGGAGGTGATGACCCCAATGCAGAGGGAAGATTTTGCACTAACTCTTCCTGTGCCATGCGCTGCAGTGTGGTGTGGTTCAAGTGGCCAAGTCTTTTGTGCCACATTTCAAGAGCTTGAACTTGTGCAGGGTTTGGAGGAGTTGTAGCTGTTGCAGCATAGTTGTTGTCGGCAACCATAAAAGTCATTTCAGTTGCTTCTGAAATGTTGTGTTCTGAAGGAGCTGTGTTGAGTAGGGTTAGGTTTCCCACTTGGGATGCCAAGGCTGCCAGTTGACGATTGTTGTCCAGGACTAACCAGTTCTTTTCTATGTCAAACAGAACTTGATGGTCCCTGTCATTGAGCTGAGTGACAGAGAGAAGGTTTGCTGCCAAGTCAGGAACGTAAAGCACATCGTTGAATATACGTGTTGTATTTCCTTGGGGGTGAGTTTTGACGCGCACAGTGCCTTTGCCATAAGGTGGAATGACGCGGCCATCGCCGACGCAGACTCCTTTAGCTTGTCAAACTGTAGATACTGTTCAGACCAATCTTGCTTTTACGTCACGTGCCTTGTGAATCCTGAGTCAAGTATCCAAGCGAGTATCCCAACAGCTGCCAAGAAAACATTGTAGATAGTGAACACGGCAAGTTCCTCAAAAATTGCTCCATCTTCATTGATGTCAGAGTGTTGAGACTTGGGGCCTTCTGGAGTTGTAAATAGTGAGATGTCAGGCAGATCTGCACTTTGATCAATCTCATGCTCTTGAGCAATGGGCTGTGGGGTTACACCGATATCTCCCACAAGAGCTAAAACCTTTGCAAGACTTGATATGACTGCAGCTCTGTTTTCCTTGTCAACTGATGTCGTAAGATATACTTGGTGACTGGGACGTTGTTGTTGACGTCCTTGAAATCATCCTTGAAATCTTCCCTGTGCTCTCTTCTTTGGATAATCCAATTGTATGTGCCCTTTCTGTCCGCAGGTCCAACAGATTTTTTCATCAGGGGGCACAAAAGCTCGAGAGAAGTGTGCTCCTTGTGGTTGCGGATAGCGTGTTGATGTAGATGCCATGGTTTCTTGACTTATCGGTGGCCCATTTCCATAGCTTGCGAGCTTCTTAGTCCGCAGACTTTGATACTTGGCTGCCAAAGCAGCTTCTCCACCATTCTCCTTCACGTATAAATCTTCGTCTTTAGATAGCTCTTCAATGGCCTTCTCCAGGATTAACCCAAGGCCTTTGGCAGCTTGTATCGCCGCTGCTGCTGCTGCTCCGGCTGCGGGGGCAGCGGCACCAGCAGCAGCAGCAATGGATTCTTGAATAGCTGTACGTTGGGAGGCCACTGAATTTCCTTGACCTCTGTATGTCTGAAGCCTGTGGATGGTCTCTTTGAATCAGGCAGGGAGTCCAAGAAAAAGGGTTACAATCATGATTCGATCGGAGATGGGTTCTGCCATTGCAATAATTTTGGCAGCGAGGTCTTTGAGGTGGGTAATAGGGTCATCCAGTCTTGTTCCCTCTTCCATTCTCTGGGTATGGAAAGCTGTGAGCAGATTGCCGAGTTCAACATCACTCATTCTCTCCTAGCGGGTCTTCAATGCCTTCCATGCCTTCTGAGGACACAGGGTGTCGTTACTGTCACGAATCAGAAATTTGAGACATTCTGCGAGCTGCATAGCCAGGATAGAAAACGTCTGACCACATCGTCATTGCCATGTGATCTTTTCTTCTGCTGGAGCATTGACTGGAAGTGTTTCCGTGGGTGGATCGGACACCATGTCCCACAGTCCCTTGTTGAGAAATACCATGCGCATATTGAAGGCCCACATAGCCGTGGGCCTTCAATATGTCATCGCCGTCAAAAATCGGTATCTTGAAATGCTCTCCATTGCCGCCACTTGTTAGTGCCATGAAGTTGGAGCCTCATCTGCACCACCTGCTCTGATACCAAATGTGAAAATTAGACTTCCTTCTAGGACCTTTGAAGTGATGTGACTCATGTACTTCCTTCCATACACACTGAATAAACAGTCACACACGGCACTGACACTTGTGCTCAATTTTACACACTGCACAGTTGTCAAGAGGTTACACATTGTGCACAGGTATATGACTCGTCTCTTGCCAATTCCAACGATAGGCTCTATGCCCAAATTGGTTGACCATCCACGAAGCAAGGTACAAATGAAGTTTCTACCTATTTATGCTGGTCTGGAGCTAGGAAATACAAATCATCGAGCTGCTTCATTGAGCCTCAGACTGTCCGGTACTCCGGTGTCTGATCTTCGGCAGTCACGGCCGTACCGGACGCCGGTTTTGAGCCACCTAGGTTGGCGGACGTCCAGCGCCCTCGGTACTCGTCCACGCGAGAGGAGCCAATGCTCGCACTCTCGGTTGATGGACGGCTGTACTCAGCCCGACGCTCTCCCCGTGATTGCTCGTCGTCGATCTGCTACTTTGCAAAACTTGCTCGATCTCTCGGTCCTTGTCTTCCAACCCCGCTGCTCCGCAACTGCCACGTCAGCATGGGAGACCGAGAGGAGCCGGTGCTCGCACTCTCGGTCTTTACATCCAGACCCGTTCTTTTTGCCGTGCCACGTCCCTCAGCCCAGAGTACTTCTTTTCTTTTGGCCAGTTGGGACATAAGCTATGTCACTTTTCTCAGTTTGCCCTTTGCGCAAAATCCAACCGTTGGATGAAGCTGAAACTTGGAGGATAAGGAGACGATGACGAGAGGTTTCCGCTGGTGTGGTCAGATGTGTGATCGGAAGAGAAATGAGAGAGATAAGGATGTTTCAACATTTTCTAATTCCCTCACTCATGCATCCGCATGCCTTGCGCCTTGGGCCCTTTTTACAAGGCTAATGGGAAGGACAAGTACTCCTTAAACTTGTTCAATGTCCTCCACTATGCCAACTTCTCGTTCATTTGTTCCTTTCATCATGTCTGTCGTCTTTCATCTCCTCTTGAATTTTGAAAAAATAAAAAAACCATCAAATTTACACTTCCGTTTTGTCATGGTAGCCAACCAGACTCAACTCATGAACCCCAGTTGGAAAAAAACTGCCCTTCATACAAGCCCACAAAAAAACTAAAGTATGATTCCTCTTGTCATTCTTATCTTCAAGACATCACCCATGTTTCGCCCCTTTAAAGAGGGCGTGTTGCGGGAGGGCCGTTTTGGCCCTCCCACCTCACGATAGTGAGGGGGTGGCTACAAGCCACCCCTCACAATTGCAAGGGTTGGCCAGTTGCCAGCCAGCCGCTGGCTACCCGCCAGCCGGCTGGGTGGCCGGCGGCTGGTCAAGTAACCGGCCGACCACCCGCCGGCAAGCCACCAGCCGTCGATCGAGCTGGTGGCTCGATCTGCGGCCAGGAGGATGTGAGGCCTCAAGGGTCGAGGCCTGTGGCCTCGTGCCCTTGTCCTCGCTCCCCTCCTTGCTCACACAAGCAAGCAAGGAATAGGGATAGAGTGAGAGCGAGAGCGAGGGGCGCACGAGAGAAGTCGGTACAAAATCACCGATTGCGCCTCGCATGTAGCGATTTCGCGCTGACGAATTAAAAAAAAGACTCGAGTTCATTTAGGTCAAACTATGATTTTTGAAACCAGAAAATCGTATGAACTCGCGAGGTGGGACTCCTCGAAGGCATGTACATAAACTCTAACCTCCAGTAATGGATAAAGGTGCACAAAATTTGTGAGGTCCTTGAGGCTATCACCGACGCTCTAACGACAGATGTGAAGTTCGCGTTCACCAACCTACTAGCACACGTGCGATAGAGCATCACGGACCTCGGCCGTGATCGTCAACTGCAACACCTGGCCACTCATAAGGCAACCCGTCAATGCGGATGCAGCAGCGATCGTAGCAGGCCGCATGTGCTAATGCCACCGCCAGTGGCAACGGGGACTTGCCTACCTTGAAGACTTCAGGGCCAGTCATAAGTACGTCTTTCCTCCACGGTGTGGAGATCTTCCAAGAGGGTATGAACTGACCAACTGGCTGAATTACATGGAGGACATTTTGCATGTCCACAAGGTGCCACTCGGTCAAGCTCTTCAAGTACGTGATCAAGGACTAGGGCATGCAGTAACCACACCTTGAGTGGCAGCCCATATCGTGAGAAGTGTTCTCTGCTATCATGCGTAAGAAATGCATCTCCAGTGAGGAGGCGCATCGTGCCTTCCACAAGATCAAGGACTTTAGGAAGCTGGGTAGCTCTCTTTAGGCCTACTTGGACGGGTTCAGCGCACTCATGGAGGAAGCCAAAAGCTTCATGGAGAGCGATGGGATCCAGACCTTCAAGTACTCAGAAGGGTAGCTGTTGGAGTACTTGCATGATAGTCTGACTAGCGAGAAGCTAAAGGAATAAATTACCACGACGGCAACCTGCCAAGCTTGGACAAGCTGGAGGGTGTTGCGTGACTACATGAGCTAAGTGTATTTGGTGAACCCGAAGCACTACTCTAATGCATGGCCAAACACACATGCACAACAAGGCCGCGACATGCGCATAGACGCTTCAAGGGCTGGAGGGTTAGGTGGATAGTAGGATGGTGCCAAGGGCAAGCAGCCCGCAAACCCTCCAGTCAAGAAGACTGGTGGGCACGAGGTCCCTAACAACAAGCGCAGTCGCAACAATGACAAGCCGCAGGCAGCACGCGAGCGTAGCAATGCAGCCTTAAATGACGAGCTCTATCACAAGTACATGCAGCCTAGCCAAATTAGGGCACAGTGTCCTCAGGCTATTGGTGATGGGCAAGAGGCCGTGGTATTGGCCACAGTTGCGGCACCTCGTGGGGATGGTGCAGCAGGAGGTCGCGGACATGGCCATGGACAGGGCCGCGGTCGCGGCAATGGGCCTGGCCGTGGTAATGGAGAGGGCCATGGTACAGGTTTTCTCCACCCTTGAGTGACGTTAGTGGGGACCACTCAGGGGAGAAATTACATCATGAGTGTGGGTTCATATTTTTAGATCAGGATGTTAAACAAGTTGATGTTTTGACAAGTTCAAACTTCTCTGATTTTTTCTCTCCTATTATTGAACCTTATTTTACTCTTGTTGACCAACATTGCCGACTGAACCTTGCATCTCCGGACGAGATGCATGGTCGAACATGCTTGGTGGTAGCAACACCGACCACTGTGCAAGAGGTTTTTGACACAGTGATTGAAGCAAAGGGCTTCAAAGCGTTGAGTTCAATCACGTTCGTGAGCCGTTGGTCAACGATTTGGACCTAGTCAAATTTCAAGACTCCAAGGTGCTGGCCAAATTGACACGCGCCCACAAGATGTGGACTCAAAGTAGGTGAATCGTAGGATTTAGGACATCCGTAATACATATTCCTTGTTTATCACAAACTTGACATGTCGTCGTCAAGCATGTTCACTCAGAAGAGTGGAAGTAACATGATGATGTAGTTCAAAGGACACCTAGTTGGTATTCCAGTTAACATACTAGCCGACACTGGAGGGAGTTAGCCTTGGCTTTAACAATAAGTGGGCCTAAAGTACAAGTCATTGAATGGCGCAGTTTTTGTTGGTGAAAGCCGTATAGTACCCGTGATTGGTACCTAGAAAGCAAGAATTTGCATTCAAGGTTACACATAGACCATCATGTTGAAGGTACTTAACCTTCTTGACCCGTTCAACATGGTGCTAGACAGTCCCCGATTTTGTGACAACAAGGCTCTAGTGTTCTTTGAATCAAAGTACTTGATCCTTCAAATGGGACAGTGTTGCTTTACGTCTGTGCCAGCTTGTGTGTGATACAAGTCAAGAAGCATCGACAAGGACGTTGATGCTTCTTGACTCACCTGTAGAAAGTGGAGGACAATGTGAAGGAAGACACGCCACAAGAGATCAAATCTCTATTGGAGGAGTTCTTGGATATATTCCGAGACCCACTGGGGACGTCTAGTAGAACGACACGTGGGCGACATGATTCCGCTTCAGCCGGAGGCGACTCCTCTGTTCAGACCTATGCATCGCCTTAGCTCAACAGAAACGCAAGAGGGTGAATTTAGAATGAAAGAGTACCTTGTAAAAGGGTGGATTGAGTCAAGTAGCTCGCCATATGGTGTACCGATCCTTTTGTGAATAAAAAGGATGGTGGTTTACACATGTACGTGGACTATCCAGCGTTGAATAAGTTGACGGTGAGAAATCGGTTCCCCTTACCGTGGATTGAGGACCTGCTTGAACAACTCCAAGGGGCAAAATTATTTTTGCCCTTTGATTTGTCTTAAGGGTACCATCGAATCCGCATCATGGAAGATGATTTACCCAAGACAGTCTTTCGAATGCACATGGGACACTATTAGTTCTGGGTTTCATGCTTCGGGCTAACAACACCCCAGAAACCTTCCAAGGAGAATTGAACCAAAAATTAGCCAAGTATCTCAGACATTTTGTCTTATTTTACCTAGAAAACATCCTGTTTTTCTCCAAATCAATGGAAGAACACATAGAATATGTACGTGATGTCTTCACGATCCTTCGGGAACAGACGTTCTATACAAAAGTGACCAAGTGTAAGTTTGTAGAAGATCATCTTGAATACCTTGAACACATAGTCGGCAAGGACGGTATCTTTGTTGAGACACAGAAGGTCCAAGCCGTGTTGGATTGACCGTGCATAGAGAATGTGGGGCAGATTCAGCTTTTCCTCGGCCTTGAAAACTGCTTTTGACGGTTTATGCAAGGATATTTGACCCTGGTAGTGTCGCGAACCAGGCTCACGTGAAAAGACGCATTGGGAATAAACCTCTCATTGCAAGAACAATATTCTCAGAGTCAAAGAGCTTCTATCCACAGCTCTCACCTTACCTCTTCCGGATCCATCTCAACCATAGGAGGAGCGATGTGATGCGTCGGTAGTAGGACTTGGAACAGTGCTCATGCGAATTGGTCACCCATTCGTGTATAATAGCCGGAAGCTCACCCCTGCAGAGACGTGGTAAACAACTGGGGTCAAGAGCTTCTTGTGGTGGTACTTGCTTTTAAGATGTCGTTGCTACCTCAAGGGCGCTGAAGAGGGTGTGATGGTCGTGACCGACCACCACCGATTGGTGTTTTTCCAAACACAACCGAACCTGTGAAGACGATATGCGCGTTTGAGCGAATACCTGAGCCGATTCTCGTCCACATGGGAATATCAACCAGTACGCATCAACGTGGGCAATCCATTAAGCTGAAAGCCTGTGGAACAATGCAAACACCAGATCCCCCTACACCTTTGCGACAACCACCTCAAGAGATTATCCGCTACAAAAAATTTGTAAACAGGATCTGGATGAAATACTCTATGGATTCCTGGTTTCAAGACTCTTAGAATGTGGACAAGCACAAATTGCTAGAGGCCATGGAAATATTCTGGCATGAAGAACAAGTTGTTGTGCCGGACTCATGAGACCTTCAAACAAGTTATCTCCTAGTTCCACAACCCACCCGTCGCAGTTTACGTGGGACCTCGAAAGACCGGAAAAGCACTCTTGAAGCACTATTGGTAGCCAGGATGGAGTGTCGATGTGTGTAAGTATTACTTAACATGCAACCCATGTCTTTGTAATAAGGCTAGTAAGAAAATGCCAGCTGGACTCCTCCAACAGATTCCTGTCCCTGGGACTCCATGGGAGTGTGTCAGGATGGATATTATTACTGGTCTTCCGAACACGGCCCATCGCCATGATGCAATACTAGTGGTTGTAGATCTCTTGACGAAGATGACATGCTTCATTCCTACCACCACTGATATGAACGAAGAGGGGACCGCTCGTCTCTTCTTTAAGAATATTGTAAAATACCATGGCTTGTTGTTGCGCATCATCTATGATAAAGATGGAAAAATTGTTAGTTGTTTTGGCAAAAGATACACAAGTACTTTGGGAGTGAGTTGCAAATTTTGACAGTATTCCACCCTCAAACTGACGGACGAACATAGCGCATGAATTGCACTCTGGAGTACATGCTCGGAGTGTACGTGGACCCTGCCATGAATGACTTGGATGAATTCTGAGCGCAAGAAGAGTTTGTGGTGAAGAATTCAATGAATAATTCCACATACTTCATACTATTCATGTTGAACAGTGGTCGGCATCCAGTGGTGACCTCTTCATTAGTGACGAGTGGGAGTACAGGAGAACATGTTCCTTCAGCTTAAGCCTTTGTTGAGTGCATAGACTCCTGTTACGGGAGGCGAAGGGCCAGATTCAGCTCGGCAACGACAAAAGGAATATGCTGACAGAATTTGTGGTGAGGTCTCATTTGACATCGGTGATAAAGTGATGCTTAGCACTTAGAACCTTCAGCTAAAATCGTGAGGGGCGCAAAAACTTCTACTGAAGTACACTGGATTGTTTCCCTCATGGCACGCATTGGGCCAATGGCATACTGATTGCTGGTTCCGCTGAGTATGAAATTACATTACATGTTTCATGTGAGCCTACAGCCTCCATACATGGCATACAGAATCGTTTAGCCATCACTAGCATTCCTTCCTGCCCACTGCCAATACGAGGTTCTTTGCCTTCTCCAGCACGAGAGCGTACACTCCGGTCATACGTTGTTGGGGAGAACCTCATTCATTGGGTCAGTTGTGGACGTGAACAGAACTCATGGGAGCACGAATCTCGGTTGCCCATAAGGGTGGTCAATGAGGACTAGAGCGAGCTTGCAGCTCACACACATCGATGCGTGGCTGGGGGCACAACCTCAACGCAGAAAACTTGAACAACATTCCCGCGGGGTGGCATTCATGGACAATGACTAGAGGAGGTTGGGTACGTCCAACATGGTTGTCACGCGGACGCTCCAGCCTAAAGAGGGGAGGCCGCTAGCCGTGCTGACCGACAAGCTGCAACTTAGGTCCAAGTGTCATGCACGTGTTCATGTTTAGTTAATGATTGAAATTATTATTTTTTTTCACAATGTTGATGACTCACTATCTGGCACTCTCACTTGTTGGTCATGAACCGGGACAGTTCATAATATTTGGAGAGGAATGTAGCAGGAGGGTTGGTTTCGCCCTCCTAACTTGTGATAGTGAGGGGGTGGCTGCGAGCCACCCCTCGCTATTACGAGGATTGGTCGGGGTCAGCCATCCGCAGGCTACCGGCCAGCCGGCGGACGGCCAGCTAGGTGGTCGGCGGCCATTCAAGTGACCAGCCGGCCACCCGCTGGCGAGCCACCAACCTCCGATCGCGCTGGTGGCTCGATCGGCGGCCAGGAGGCCATGAGGCTTCGAGGGTTGAGGCATGTGGCCTCGTGCCCATTGTCCTCCTCGCTCATGAGAGCAAGTAAGGATGAGGGATAGAGCAAAAGCGAGAGCGAGGGACACACGAGAGAAGTCGATGCAACATCGCCGATCGTGCCTCGCATGAGACGATTTCACACTGACATGCCAAAAAAAAACTCGAGTTCATTTAAGTCAAACTATGAGTCCCAAAACCGGAAAACTCGTACCGAATCACGAGTTCGAGACAATACCCCCCTCGTTTTGGACCCGGAACAAGAGGGCAATGCAAAAACAGAAATGGACCTCCAAAGGCATGAAATATTTAAGTCTCCCTACACATGTCGTTGATGACGAATGCCCCCAAGAGTGATGAGGAGGGGAAAAACCCTTGAGCAAGATCTGGATACCATTACGCGAACTCCGACGACAACCTAAGTGTAGGATTTGGAGACACAATCATTGTATGGCAAATGTATCCGAGCTCTGCTATTTGCACTATGCACTAACGCGGAGTGACAACAAAAATTTGCGACGAGGGCAGGTGCCAGTTTTGATATTGCATGTCCTTGAAATGCCAAGGACCATTTTGATGTGCAGATTCTGCCGCGGTCTAACGACATCCATATCAACACCCGCTACCTTGTTGCCTACAACATCTGACGATCGAACTACTGAATGAAGTGAAGAGAAAACCGTGGGAGATTCCTATGTGGTTGAATAGGATCCGTGATCCTTCCTATCACCTTTTGCTCAATGTGATGGCTTCATAAAGTCAGCCCCAAATTATTCGACAGTAGAGATGCACCACCATCACCAAATGGAGAAGTTGACGCAGACATTCGCAAAACCTGGCCTCTCATTCTCTCGCTATCCAATTCGATGGCTTGTGGTTCATCGAGTTTGCAATCTTGTTCAAGAAATCACCGGCCATCACACAAGTCCCAGAAACCACATAAGAAATGCAACTTTCATTAATGCTTCATTTGCAGCTCTTCGAGTCGATACAAGTCAACAAGATTTTTTGGCTATGCAGTTTATTTTCACCATGGCAATCCACATGTGGCAGATGGGTATCGGAAAATATGGCGCTTTGAAATCCGGCCTTTTTGCATAACAAGGACCTGCTACATCATTGGAGACTGACCACGAAGGGCGGGCGTGACTCAGCGTCAAGAGTGAGGTATAACTAGGCAATTCTAAGATGTTTATACCTTTAGAATCCTATGAATCCCATTGTATCCATTAAATTTTATTGCTCTTCAGATTGTGAGATGTCCATCCATGTTTCCATGTCAATAAACTTGAGCACAAACGTCATGCATTCCAACTATAGAATTTTATTTCACCTTCCTCCCATCACGAAAACAATCGAATGAAATTGAGTCATACCTTTCATTTATTTGATACTGCAAGAGAACTTTTGTTATAACCATATCAAAGAAACATGATGAAAAAAATATAACAAAAAGCCAAAATAAGAACAACATGTTTCCCAAGCAGATTTTTGTATCTGTTTCTTTTTTCAAGCTGCATTTTGGGGATCCTAAATATCAAGTTTAACTGCATAAAGACCTGGCATAATCTTTGCCACTTTGTTACGATGCCTAGACCGGCAGCCTTATTCCCAAAAGGCCTGCCGCGTCCCATGTTGAGAAATCTGTGATAATCCTCTTTCGGTCCTTTGGACGGCGAGAAGGACTCCTCGCCGACCAGCCTTGTGAAGAGGAAGCTTTGGAGAAGCTTCCTCCTTGCGAGAGGGCGACCGGATAGTGCCTCGCACTATCCGGCCGTCACTGGAGGTCTCGCGACCTCCAGCAACGGAACACAAGCCCATCACGAGTATTCGCGATGGGCTACGCGGGGCCCGCGCTGTCGCATTGGGCATGACCCAATGCGACATCGCGAGGGATCCCCGCCCATCAAGGGACCCCTCACGAGGCCCCTCGCCATGACAAGGGGGCTCACGAGGGGCCACCGGTGAGCGTTCCGACGGGACCACCCCGCCGAGTGCCAACCCCACCCGGTGGCGTGGCGAACACGATTTTATAAACGTGTTGGCCACGCCATCAGACGAGGGACTCCGAGTGGTGGCAAAATACCCTCGCATGCGCAAAGATATTTTTCCACCACCTCCCCATCCCTAATCACGCCAGAAACTTAGGGTTTTCGCATGGACAACATAAAATAGTTTAACAGGTTGACTCGACGAGAGAAATGTATCTAGTCGAGCCGCGTCAGGCCATCGACAAAATGGACGGATCAAATAATATCCTCCATCCTCCCCCTTGAGTTGTCCTATGATGAGAATGGACTCCGTGCCCCAACCTTCGTCGGGGCATGCTTGTGAGAGGAGTCATTCGTGAGAGACTTCACTTCACGGCGAAGTTAATCTCCACGGCCAACCTACGTGATTTCCATGACTAATCGGGTCCCCAGGGCTCACTCACCCACAGAGGCTCGCACCCCGTTTACCCGATACATCGCATTGGTATCCATGAGCTAGGCATCACCCTTGGTGACTTACTCATTGGACGACCTGGAACTTGCTGAGTCGCCACTAGGAAGCTGCAACCACCATCCCACTCCTCCTCACCCAATTCCGGTGGAGCAGACTGATTGGTCGACGGCTCCACCATCCTAGGAACAACGCAGAAGCAGCATACTAGGCCGTTTTTGGCGACAAGGTCCGCAGCCAAGTTTTCTTCCGGCCACCTTGCTGTCGAGTTACAGAACCGCCGTAGCAGGCCAGCTTCTTCATAAACAAACTTTCTACAACGCCATCAGCCGCAAATTTTCAACATCTATGGTGCCTGCTACTTTCCAGGGACCAAAACCTTCTAAAACAGGTTGTTTCTTCCCTTTTCAGCCAACAAAAAAAATGTCTAATTTGCAAGGGAAATGCTGCCAAAAATTTCCAGAATTGTTTTGCCATTATTTCATGCTTTCCTCTTCCGTTTGACCTCATTTCATGAGTGTAAGGTGAAAAGAGGGGTATTGTAGCACTTTTCCTTTTCAAAGGGCTTGGAAATTGTGCGGGACCATTTTATCCCACTTACCTTAGCCAAAAGTGCTAAAGATACTTGATAAAGATTGCTGGTGCATCTATATTCTACCTACCACCACACTCTCACTTCACTCTTGTCCAGCCCACACTTCCCTTTCCTCCCTTCACCCCTCCTCACCAGTCATGGTGGGAGGTGGTCTTCCCAGGTCCTCCAAAAGCTCCATCAAAGGAGAGTGGTCTAAGCGCATCCGGGAATCGTGCTCTGCGCACGATGTCGCCGACAAAGAGCGCTTGTGGGACGGGCACCGGTCACGCCGCATCCGCCACTTTCGCAAAGATGCCGCCCTGTGGGAGCCCTACCGCTAAGAACATCGTGAAGGGAAATGAGGAGACCAAGGAGGCGTCGTGGACTCCACACATTGGCAATAAGGTCGCGGGCCTTGCCAACGCCGCCGGCGTAGCAGATGTGGTGGAAACAAAGCCTGCTGTCGCAGAGGGCGAAGACGATGATGTTGGAGTAGAGAACGACCGGCTCTCCTTGGAGGCCCAAGATGAAGAGGACAATGATCCTCTCAAGGGCATTGACGTTGCCACCTTGGCTGCAATCAACCACCTTGTAGAAATTAAAATCCATGACTTTCGTACGGTGGGAGCTGTGAGGGCTTCGGCCCTAGGAAAGGGGAACAGTGGTCCTAAGTTGCATGTTGGTCATACATCTTGTGGCGTTGACCCGGATGGCATACCAGTAGGTGGTGACGGGAGGAACACGTTGCGTACCTCTACACATGCACCAATCCCACAACCCCAGGATGGTCCCTTGGCTCGCCTTGAGCAAGGAACACGTGGAAGAGCACAGACATGTGCTACGGCCACCAACACGACCATCGTGTCTAAGGCAGCCTAGGGATCGTAAAAGGATCCAGCGGACATTGCTGATGCGCTACACCTTTTGCAAGACGCCAAGGCATACGAGCATTTTCTCGATGCTCTTTAGCGTAACCAGCTCACCAAAATCGTGCTTGCCCTCAAGAAGCATGTTTTTCCAGATGCATTCAGTAGTATGCTGAAAATCATGGGTACGTTGGTGGTTGGTGGCATGGTCGACAAGCCTGATCTTGCCCACCCATCCCAGGGTCACAAAGCTAAGTATCCATCACATGATGATGCTCACAGCTTGACGAGTGACACCCATGATGATTGGTCGACGTGCCTGAGTGGCTCTCGTTGTCTTCATCAGACTAAGAAAGCCATAAGCGAAAAACACCCTGAGGATGATGATGCAGCATTGGGTGCTGAGATCTCAAAGGCTCTGAAGCGCCTGAGTGATTATCCCAAGTTTTTCCTATCCAAGCACTTGGACTTGGCCACTTGAAAGCCACGCATGGAGCTTTTTCTTGAGCTCCACAACATCAAGCAACAAGCTTAGAATGCCGTCAGGCTAGCTTGCCTTGACAGCGCAACACTCTCATCAGTAAAGAACCGGCTAAAAGTGTTATACGTGGAAACACAACAGTCGGTCCCTAGACCTCACTAGGAAGACCTGTGCAAGATCCTCATGGACTTGTACGGTAGGGAGTCTGTCTCATACCAAGCATCTAGGCGTCTTTCAAAAATCCGCCAGGGCGACCGCAAGCTTGCAGAATACCTGCAGGATTGGGACAACACCTTGGATAAAATCACCAATGAGGACCGCCATCCCATGTGGCAAATCGTGGAATGGCTTACCAACGGCCTTTCTTGCTCGTGTTTGTACGCTGGTTCCCCAAGGCAAGCCTTGGACCAGTTATGCTGAGCTGCGTGACTTCATCCTCGTGAAGTACAACTCCATGCCGGGCGAATATGGAGAAAACACACGCTGCGGCCAGCATCATCGACATGGCAACAATAAGCGCCAGCACTCTCCCCAACGTGGTGAGCGTAAGCTCCCTCGGTACGGATTGGGTAGTCACAAACCCTCCAAGCCACAGGACAGCCATAAGGAGCGTATAGAGGACAAGGCCAAGACAGGCACCCTCACCTGCTATTACTGTGGAAAGACAAGGCACTATGCGTCTGAATGCCGCAAGCGCCACAAGGATCATGCTGGTGGAAACACCAATGAATAGGGAGAGGAAATGCAGGATAACAGACAAGGAAACAGCCAGAACGCCAAGGGCGTCAATGGCGGTCACAGACCAGCAGGCCGTGGGAAGGATTTTTGAATCCCCTAGTGGCCGGTAGTGGACAACCACTAGGGGCTGTGGCTGAGAGATCCTTGGATGTTGAATGTGCTTTCATGTTCCAGGATGATGATGTGAAACAGTTGGAATGCCTCACTGAGGCTTTGTTTTCTGCTATTTTCTACTCCCCCATGAGCAATGTCTATGTGCATCTCTCTCGCCATTGTCCACTCTTGCATCTCATTGATGATGAATGCTTGCAAAATCGCACTTGCTTAATCATATCCACATAATAGAAAGCAAATAAAGTACTTGAGTTGCCAAACGTAGCCCACAAGATAAACTCACTCACGCAGGTGACTGTTTCAGCTCCTATCTTTGTGGGTCTCAATAAAGAACTCTTGAATTGATGGCAACTCTTGTGTGGTGTAAAAAAATGACACTACATGTGGGAGCAACTGGGTGACTCTGTTGAGCTACGTTGTAGCACAGAAATCTTTCACGTATACAACTTGCAGGCCAAGCCTCCAAAGAGCTTATTCACACGCTCCTCACATGTAAAGATGACATGGCAATTCGCAGGTCATCTGGCTGGGGCATGCATGCAAGTCTTAGTTGACACATGTGCTCATGATGAGTTCATTAGTGCCTATCGTGTGCGACAGCTAGGATTGAAATGCACGCCTTGTGAGGGAAAAGTCACCGCCGGTGACGACCGTGAGGTCGATGTACTCGGCACATGTCGGCCAAGGCTCAAGCTAGGAACTCTCACAACAATTATCAACTTTACTGTCATTGACTTGACAGATCATTTTTATGTTGTTTTGGGTGATCCTTGGCTTAATGAGCACAAGGCCAACATGAGTTGGGTCACAAAGACTCACACTGTACAAAAAGGCAAGCGTTCTATCACGCTTTCGCCTATGGATCGCTCAAATCCCTCTCACAAGAGTGAACAATCCAACCTTCCGGTGCTTCAACTGAAGCGATCCTTGCGTAAAGGGCACAATGTGTTCCTAGCACAACTTCATAAGGCCGATGACGACGACCCACCGTCGTGCTCGAGTGATATCATCTCTCTCCTTGAAGAGTTTTCTAACATTTTTGTCCCACTCCCTGATGGCCTACCGCCAGAACGGAATGTTGGTCATACGATCCCTCTTGAGCTAGGAGCAAGGCCATCGTTTCGGCCCATGTATCGCCTCAGTCCTGCTGAGCGTGAAGAAGCCTAACAATAGATCAAGGAATACTTGGCCAAGGGATGGATTGAACCCAGCAGCTCTCCATTCGGAGATCCTATCCTCTTTTTCAACAAGAAGGATGGAGGTTGCGCATGTGTGTTGACTACCGTGCATTGAACAGCTTGACGGCTAAAAACAGTTACCCCTTGCCAAGGATCGAGGAGCTCTTTGACCAACTTCAAGGTGCAAAGGTCTTCTCTTCCCTTGATCTGGCTTAAGGATATCACCAAATTTGGATCACTGAAGAAGATGTTCCCAAAACCACGTTTTGTACACATCTGGGGCATTATCAGTTCCGAGTGTTGTACTTTGGTCTTACCAATACCCCAACGACGTTTCAAGCCACAATGAATCACATTTTTTGTGACGAGTTGGGCAAAACCATCTTGGTGTATCTTGATGATATCCTGGTGTTCTCAAGGAATCATGAAGAGTATGTACAACATCAACATACCGTGTTCCAGATCCTCCGCAAGGAGAATTTCTTTGCCAAGATGGAGAAGTGTGCTTTTGCACAACCCGAGCTGTAGTACTTGGGCTTCATCATTGGCAGCGAAGGAATCCAAGTGGATCCTCGAAAAGTGTAAGTTGTTCTGGACTGGCCTCATCCATCCAATGTGGGCAAAATACGAGTCTTCTTAGGCTTGGCGAATTACTTCCGTCGCTTCATGCAAGGCTACTCTAGCTTTGTCGCTCGACTCACAGCTCTCAAACATCAAGACATGAAATAGACATGGTCTGATAAGTGTGAGCATGCATTTGTGTGTGTCAAGGAAATTCTGACATCTGCACCTGTGCTTGCATTTCCGAGTCCCGAAAAACCGTACGAGGTGCTCTATGATGCATCTATCGTCGGGATAGGGGCTGTCCTTATGCAACAAGGATGACCGGTCACAATATGAGAGTCACAAACTCTCGGGCGTTAAGACTCGCTACACCACAGGCGATCAAGAGTTACTTGTGGTAGTTCATGCCTTGAAGGTATGGCGCTGTTACCTCGAAGGTGCCAAGGGTGGATTCACAGTGGTTACAGACCACAATCCCCTGCTATTCTTTGAGTCACAACCCAACCTTTCTCGGCGAAAAGCTCGTTGGAGCGAGTACTTGAGCAGATTTCACTTCCAGTGGGAATACCAACCTGGTCATACAAATGTGGCAGATCTGTTGAGTCGCATTCCGGTCAACACGGTTCTCACCACACTTCAAGCACGATCCCTTCGCATGAAAGATGTGCGGGAGCAAGATGTGCTCAAGCCTGATAACCCCCTACGCCAACCACCAAAACTGACGGCGCATTTCACGCCATTCTTGCAACGTATCCGCATGGGATACTTTAACGACCCATGGTTTGACCAGGGTAACATTGACCGATACGGCTTGGTGGAAGCCTCTGGTCTCTAATGGAAGGGCAACTTGGTGGTTGTGCCCAACTCCAGAAAGCTACGGGATGAGATCCTCTTTTAGTTCCATAATTTTGCAGCAGCTAGCCACCTTGGTGCAGTAAAATCTGGAAAGGCTCTCTCAGAGCATTATTGGTGGCCTGGATGGTCGTGCGATGTACTCAAATACATCCAAGCCTGTGACTTGTGTATCCGCAACAAGGCACCAGCATGATTCCTGAAGCCCCTCCCAGTGCCTGACTCCTCATGGGAAGAAGTGAGCATGGATTTCATCACTGGCTTGCCCGAGACACCTCGTGGCCATGATGCTATCTCGGTGGTGGTCGAATCTCTGACCAAGATGGCGCATTTCATGCCGAAAACCACGCATGCCACTGCCGAGGAAACCGCACGCATCTTTTTGGACACTATTGTTCGACAACATGGGCTGCCGTTACGCATCATCTCTGATCGAGACGTACGGTTTTAAATTAAATTCTGGCAAGCCCTTCGTGAGATCTTTGGCACCCGCCAAAAGATGTCCAATGCTTTTCATCCACAAACGTATGAACAGAGTGAACAGATGAACCGAACTCTGGAGGAGATGCTCCGCATGTTCGTGGATCCTTCGATGGATGACTTGGACGAGTTTCTCGGTCCGGCAAATTTTGCCTACAACAACTCTGTTCATAATCCACGAAGTTTACACCGTTCTTTCTGAACTACGACCGACATCCAATGGTACCCGTCTCCTTGGTGAGGCACAGGGACGGTGGGAATCAGGTACCTTCCATCCAGGCCTTTGCCGATCGCATGGACACTCTTCATCGAGAAGCACGTGAATACCTCCATGCATCGAAGCAGTGCCAAATGGCCTATGCCGATGCTGGTCACCGTGACGTCACATTTTCTTTCGGCGACCAGGTGCTTCTGAGCACAAAAAACATGCATCTCAAGATGCCTGGAGCAAGGAAGATCCTCCCTACGTAGGTCGGACCAGTCAAGGTCACTCACAAGATTGGTGAGGTTGCTTATCGCCTTGTTCTTCCAAAGGTCATGAAGATCCGTGACTTGTTTCATGTCAGTCTTCTCGTACCTTATGCCTCATCAGGAACGGTTCAGCCTCCGCCTGTAATGCTCGCAAGTGACGGTCAGTACGAGGTACATGGGCTCCTCCAACACCGCGAACATACACACGGTCAACGTGTTGTGAAGGAATACCTCATGAGCTGGGCGGGTTGTGGACCCGAACACAACAATTGGGAGCCTGAGAGCCGTGTCCCGGCCGCTTTGATCAAGGACTATAGGCAAGACCAGGCTGCTCGCTTTCGCACTCGTGACCCCGGGGGTACCACCCTGGCACAAGCCCCACGCATGGAACCTTCACCTGTCAGAGTACAGACAAGAGCACAACGGCGGCGATCTCAGACGCATGGGGACGCCCAGGCTGATGGTCGCGAGGACGCTCCTCGCAAGAGGGAGAGGAAGAGTTAGCCGTGAAAATTTTGTATGTGATCTTGGCTGATCTATGTATGATCTTGTGCTCGTGAAGGATATCAATGTCAATCTCTGGAGTTTTCTCTCCCCGTGCAATTGCGCATGATCCAATGGATGCACCTAATGATTGTTTTGTTGATGAACAAAGCATGTCTCATTCCACCAACAACCAATCTAGACCCTCTTGAACCGAGGACAGTCCAAAGTAGAGGGGGAGGAATGTAACAAACCTGGCGTAATCTATGCCACTTTGTTACGATGCCTAGACCTGCGGCCTTATTCCCAAAAGGCTTGCCATTGCCCATGTTGAGAAATCGGTGACATTCCCTGTTCGGTCTTTTGGACGGCGAGGAGAACTCCTCGCCGACCAACCTCGTTAAGAGGAAGCTTTGGAGAAGCTTCCTCCTCGTGAGAGGACGACCGGATAGTGCATCGCACTATCCGGCCGTCACTAGAGGTCTCGCAACCTCCAGCGACGGAACGCGAGTCCATCGCGAGTATTCGCGATGGGCTACGCGAGGCCCGCACTTTCGCATTGGGCATGACCCAATGCGACATCGCGATGGGTCCCCACCTATCAAGGGGCCCCTCATGAGGCCCCTCGCCATGACGAGGGGGCTCAGGAGGAGCCACTAGTGGGCGTTCCGACGTGACCACCCCGCCGAGTGCCACCTCCACCCAGTGGCGTGGTGAACACGATTTTATGAACGTGTTGGCCACGCCATCGGACGAGGGGCACCGAGTGGTGGTAAAATACCCTCGCATGTGCGAAGATATTTTGCCACCACATCCCCATCCCTAATCACGGCGAAAACTTAGAGTTTTCACGTGGACAACATAATACAGTTAAACGGGTTGACTCGACGAGAGAAATGTATCTAGTCGAGCTGTGTCAATCCGCGGAAAAAATGGACGGATAAAATAATATCCTCCATCCTCCCTCTTGGCGAGAATGGACTCCGTGCCGCGACCTTGGTCCGGGCATACTTGTGAGAGGAGTCATTTGTGAGAGACTTCACTTCACGGCGAAGCTAATCTCCACGACCAACGTACGCACTTGCCATGAGCAATCGGGTCTCGAGCACTCACTCACCCACAGAGGCTTGCACCCCGTTTACCCGTCGTGTTACATGTAGGGATTACCCACAAAATTCGATTGTATGTATCCCCTATCCAGCATTTTGAAAATAAGACTCCCCTACCCAGTGACCTGAGAATGTTGACATTTTACCCACAAAAAGCAAGAAATCGCAGCATGTTGACGCTGCATACGATGCAGCGTCGACATGGTGACGCCATCAATTTCTTTGAACATTCACAAATCCCTCATTCGAGGGGTTTGTTAACGTTTGTGGTGGGGGTTTGCACATGGTTTGCATGGGGGGTCCGAGACTCCCCATGTGTTGAAAGGGAATTTGCAAGGCCCCAATACCGCAGGGCCCAACAGGAGCCCACACAAAAATAAAACCCTAAATCCCTAATGTAATTTGTGGTATAGTTTCATTACAATTTCAATGTTAAAACTAGAAGCGTTTTTGTGTGAGGGAAAAAAAGAACGAGCGCTTTTGCTGGATTTCGATAAGGGCGAAATAGCCCGTACATCCACATTCCCTAAGGGCGGACCCTCCCATATCCAAGTGCAAAATTTTACGTCCCCCATATCCAGCACTTTGAAATATAAGAACAATGTATCCGGCTCCCTCGCCATGCGCAATCAGCGACATGCGTTGCTGATCGAGCATGGCGAGGAGGGTCATGTGACCGTCGCTCGATCGCGACCCTCACTCCCTCGCGATCGAGCGATGACCCTTTTTTTTATTTTCTTTTTCGACGCGCAAACCCCTATTACGATTTAGGTTTTTGTGCTTGAAAACCCTAAATCGCAATAGGGGGTTTGCGCGTCGAGAAAGAAAATCCAGATTGATGACGTCATCAATCTGAAGCTGCATTTCATGCAGCGACGACATGGTGTTCGCGGGCTTTTTTCTGGATACGTCGTTGTTTTTCTTCGACCAGTGGATGTTTCATTGTTAAAGTTCAAATCAGCTGGGTATGGGGTTGTTAAAGAGCGATACATGGATATGGGGGATCTATCGGGAAATCGATGGGTATATGGTCACACCCCCGTTTCGAAAATGAACGTTTTGGCTCGATGACAATCGAGTGATGACCTGTTTATTTTTATTCGACACGTAAACCCCTTGGTTTGATGTAGGGTTTTATGTTTTGCGCGGGCTTCGCCTCCGCAAAACATAGAAAATCCTAAATCAAAGCACGGGGTCTGCATGATGACAAAAAACAAACAGGTCATCGCTCGATCGAGATTCTCGCGTAGGAGCAGGAATCGTGAGGGGGTGGACATGCCCCACCTCGGTTCGCTCGATCAGCGGCGCATGCCGCTGATCGAGCATGGTGAAGTGAGCGGGCAGGGCAATCCTATATTTTAAGTCGTTGGGCAGGGCGTTAATATAATTTGTTTGCTGGGTAGGGAGTCACCAACCCCCTCGCGGATTGGGGAAAAGGGCAAGAACATCATAATGGATTTGAAAGATTATTTCAAATACAAAACAATTCCCTTTACCCTCATGGTAATAATATTGCGACGCCCTAGATAGAATGTGGATGTTATATTGGTGTTGCGGCAACCCCCCCCTCCACCCCCCTCCCCTTCCCTGAGGGAGCTATGACTAGGGGCCCTCAACATGCAATAAACAATTATGATGACCTTTGTAACTCCCCTATAATGAACAAAAATATTTCATTATATTGGGTTTTGATTTAAAGTCTATCTGAACAATGCAAACATTTCTCCCTTTCCACATTAGGTTCAAAATACAACGGTACCCATCGTTTGGGTCGATTGATCAGCGGTGTCCATAGTTGAAAACGGAAAAATAGCGGTGTCCATAGTCAAAACCGATAAGGTAGCAGTGTCCATAGTCGAAAACAAAATGACAGCAGTGCCCATGTTTTTCATTGTGCGATCCAAAAGGGAATAACATGATAACTGTGTCCATGTCTAACTTCGCTCTCGAAATCGGATCTCGCCGACTTCGAGGGCGAAGTGGGCGATGTCTGACACTAGCCTCGCCGATGTCAAATGTAACTCTGTCGCGAGTTTTGGAGATCGCAAGTGCGAACTGTTGTGATTTGTGACGTTCTTGTACAGTCTACTGTGACCACTCGGTCGTGTCCATACTCGTGCAGATCCCTGATGCGGGCCCTGGTGACACCGGTGCAACAACTGGCGGCGGACTACCAGCCTGGAGCTGGCCGACTTCCGTTCCAGAGCCCATGACACTGCCGGGACTTCCTGCTGTGTTTTCTACAGCTTGCAGGAGTTTTTCGGCGGACTGGCCATGAGCCCAATTTGCATGTTTTTGCATTGCGTGTTCACTGTTTGATGATGGATGCATGCATGTGACCAGTCGTAGCGTCCGTCTTGTGATCCTGCACATCTAGGTTCAGACGGCGTAGCATTCTGACATGTGTGGCCAGAACAGTGGTTTTGGGCCGGTTTTAGGACAGCTCTTGGACTGCCGCGTGCGACACCCGCTGTGCGCCGCGGCAGGTATTTATGCCATTGACCTGTCATTTGTTATCACTCTCTGCAAATGCTATTGAAGCATCCATACACTTTGCCTTGTGTCCCCTAGCCAAACTCTTGCCGTTGCGTGCACGACTTGTGACTATCGTCACCGTCTGATCACGCACTTACGCCTGGTCAACGGGAGTATTGCTAGGAAGCTTCCTTGCATTCCTACATGGTATCAGAGTAGTGAGACAGTTCTCACGGAGCTGCGCAGCAGAGACGCGGCAGAGCTGCAGTAGTGAGAGTCACCATTACAGCAAATCCACTGGGGCCTGTCGAAGACAGCCGGTCGCCGTCGACGCAGCCCACATCCATCACGTGAGACCGTAGCAGTGGCGTTGCCACCGTGCCAGCAACAGCATAGTAGCAGAGCAGCAGCAGCAGCAGCAACGGCGTCGTAGCAGCAGCTACAGCAGTGTGTGGCGGCTGCAGCGAGTGCAGCCGCCGTCCGCAGCCGCAGCGGCGGCCGCGGCAACAGCAGCGCAACGGCAGCAGCGGCGGCAGGAGCAGAGCAGCACCAGCGGTGGCAACAGCAGTGCAGCAGCAGCGGCGGCAGCCGCGGCGGCAGCAGCAGAGTAGCAGTAGCTGTAGCAACAGCTGCGCAACAGCGGCAGCAGTAGTAGCGCGTGGCGGCGGTAGCGAGCAGCAGCCGCAGCGCGCAGCAGCAGCAGCGGCATTGCGCAGCTGCTGCTACCACTGCAGCGCACGCAGCCACGCAGCTGCTGCTGTAGCTAACAGCACAGCTGGAGCAGCAGATGAGCAGAAGCCGCTACGCAGCTTCCGCGCAGCTTCCGCGCAGCCGCCGCGGAGCGGCTGCACGTTCGCGCAGAACCGCAAAAAAAAAAGGAAGGGAGAGTCAAGCTGACGTCAGCATTTTTGCTTGCTGACGTCATCAGGTCGTGCTGACGTCAGCAACCCCGTGCTGACGTCAGCACCAGACTTAGCCAAATTTTTGGCCAGACAATGAAAATGGCCAGCGTCTCAACTCCTCGAGAAACGTTGACGCTTTTGCAATCCGACAAACTTAACCTGTCGACCCATACTGAGAGGCGACATGGACTCGTCTGACAACAAGGGGAAGGGGACAGGTGATCCCTCCTCCTCTTCTTCTGGGGTCCTGAGCCCACGCTCGCAGGCCATTGAGGACCTGCGGAGCCAGCAGGATGAGATGCGTCGCCTACAACGGGAGCAGACTGATGCCATCCGCATGCTGATTGAGCTTTTGCGTGCCCAGTCCACGGTCCCACGACAGGTTTCCGAGGGAGCTACCGGCGTCGCGGTCCCTACACAGTAGTCGGCTCAGGCACCCGTGACTGGAGCTAGACCTGACCCACCACCTCCTGACCTCCTGGATGATGATCCATTCATGCGAGGCATGACAGGCGACACCCTGGATCATGAGATTCCAGTTCATGAGGAACGCCTCCGTCAACTGCAGACGGGCACCAGATCTCCTCGGTTTCCTCCGATACAATCTTCACCCAACTATCCCGGTGACTATCCCCTTCCAGGAGTCTTCACCATCCCTCTTCCTCCTCGGCCTGCGGTTGCTCTCCCCACGAAGCGGCAACCCAAGGACTTTGAGACACCACCTCCACGGTACATCACTGAGGACGGCTTCGACTGCTGGGAGATCCTTTTTCAGGTTTGGGCTACTTCAAAGGGAGTGTGGCCCTACTACCACAGCGCGTATCAGCCTACAGACCCAGCACAGGTGCTGACAGCAGCCAGGGCGATGCGCGGAATCCTCTATGCCATGCCACACGAGACCGTCGTCGATTTCCACCCCTTCCTTGGCGAGGCCGGCACAGGCAACGGCGCCGATCCATGCGGAGGTTGGGATCTGGCCTTATCCCTGCTGGCCGCAGAGACGCACGCCACTCATGCAGCACACATTCGTGCCTTCCACTCTCTCCGTCAGGGGCCTGCAGAGCCTGTAGCCGATTACTGGCGACGCGCCATGCGCATCTACACGCGCCTTGGGACCTCAGGTGGCACACAGCTGTGGGCGCTCCGTACGATGATGCTCGGAGTTCGCCTTGAGTACACTGACATCTTCACACGGTACAGTGACGTTGTCCTTGAGCCCTTTTCAGCCACTCTGCAGCTTCTCCCCTAGGCCCATCAGCTCTTCCTCCAGGTGACTTCAGCCCGCGAGGCAGCCGTGACCCATCAAGAGACTTCTCTTGCTGCAGCAGCCGTTGCAGCACCACCATCTTCCCTCCTGCAGTCTCCTTCTTCATCCTCCATCACGTCCTCATCTTCCTCCTCCTCTTCGGCCCCGCCCACACCCACTCCAACACAGGGTGTTGCAGCAGCAGCTCAAGGGAAGAAGAAGAAGGGGAAGCGTGGATCATGTCAACAGTAGTCACAACATCAATCGTCATCTAGTGGTAGCAGTGGACGCTCTGTTCACTGCTACAACAATGGAGGCACCCATCGCTACACCGAGTGCCAGCAGTCGCCCGACTGGGCGCGGATTACTTGTGGGCTCCAGGCTGCACACGCCCTCCATTCCACGTCCAGCACGTCATCCTCGCCATCCTCCGGACGCGTGGCGGCCACGACTGCATCTGTTCCCGCTTCCTCACCGACGAGTAGCAGTGACCCGGACCCACGTGACCACACCATCGCAAAGTTCCGACACCTTCTGGTGCTCCGCTTTCAGGGAGGTGCGAGTGTGTTGTCATCGTCGGGTGGTCCACAGACTGTCTGTCCGTCCGTTCCTATGGCTCGTGACGATGCGTGTGGGGGAGCACAGTCAGCATGTGATGATAATGGGCCTGACTGCACGGATTGGGATCATGAGTCTCATCTTTGTGCCCTGCGTCGTTCCTCCCCACTGATGGCTCAGCGTCCCTCTGATGCCGAGTGTTCCACTGCCCGTTGTACAGTGACGTCCACCACTCGTGACTCCGGTGGCACTTGTATCATTGATTCTGGTGCCACTCATCACATGACGTGTTGTAGTGATTTTGTTGTTCTCGGTCCTGTCACGTCTGTCCGTTCCGTCCGTATAGGCTCTGGTCAGTCCTTGCCAGTCCATGGTATTGGGGTAGTATGTTTCGACGGTTCGTCTGGCCCCTTTTATCTTTCCGACGTGTTGTTTGTGCCTGATCTTGAGCTCAGCCTGCTTTCTGTGCGTGCCTGCACACTGATGGGTCTCTCTGTGGAGCATACCGTAGACTCAGCGACTGTGACTACTACTGACACTCGCAACGTTGTCCTTCGTGGCTCAGTAGTAGATTATTTGTATCACGTCTCTCGGACCTCCTCCCCTTGCTCTCCTTCCTCCTCCAGTTGGATTTTTGTCACTGGTATTCTGTCTCCAGAACACCAGCGATTGCTTCATTGCCGTCTGTGTCACGTGGGCTCCGATACTGTGTCAAAGCTCATTCGGACACAGCCAGCTCTCGGTCTTGATGCGGCTTCTTTCGAGAAGCCACCCAAGACCGACTGTCTCTTTTGCGCTCAGGGGAAGATGCACCGATGCACCTACCCTGACTCTCATTCCCGAGCGTTTCGGCCTCTCGAGTTAGTTCACTCAGACCTTCTCGGGCCTCTCCCGGTCGAGTCCCTTTTTGATCGGGGCCGGTATGTTCTGACTCTTACTGATGACTTTACCCGGTTGCGGTGGGTCTACAGCCTGCGTCAGAAGAGCGACGCTGCCCTTGCGGTTTCGAATCTGGCTAGTGATGGTTGAGCGTCAGTCACGTCACACGCTACATACTTTCCGCTCGGATCGCGGCGGTGAGTTCCTTGGCGAGATGGACGGCTTCTTTGATGAGCACGGGATTTTTCACCAGGTCTCCGCTCCTGCTACCCCTCAGCAAAACGGTGTTTCCGAGCGCTGGAACCGCACCATGGAGGATGCGGTTCGCGCTATACGGTCTGAGTGCGGTCTCCCTGAGTCCTTTGTCTTTGAGGGTTTCGCCTACATGACTTGGGTCTGGAACCGCCTCCCGCACGGTCCGCTTCCGGACCATATTACACCGTATGAGCTCTGGTTTGGACACCGTGCTGACCTTCGTCTCGCTCGCGTCTGGGGATCCCTGGCCTCCGTGTGGTACACCGAGGACCAGCAGGGGTCCAAGGTCTCACCTCGGGGCCGCTTGTGTGCCTTCGTAGGCATTTCCCCGCGGTCGAAGGCNGTCACACGCTACATACTTTCCGCTCGGATCGCGGCGGTGAGTTCCTTGGCGAGATGGACGGATTCTTTGCTGAGCACGGGATTTTTCACCAGGTCTCCGCTCCTGCTACCCCTCAGCAAAACGGTGTTTCCGAGCGCTGGAACCGCACCATGGAGGATGCGGTTCGCGCTATACGGTCTGAGTGCGGTCTCCCTGAGTCCTTTGTCTTTGAGGGTTTCGCCTACATGACTTGGGTCTGGAACCGCCTCCCGCACGGTCCGCTTCCGGACCATATTACACCGTATGAGCTCTGGTTTGGACATCATGCTGACCTTCCTCTCGCTCGTGTCTGGGGATCACTGGCCTCCGTTTGGTACACCGAGGACCAGCAGGGGTCCAAGGTTTCACCTCGGGGCCGCTTGTGTGCCTTCGTAGACATTTCCCCGCGGTCGAAGGCCTGGCGCTTCTGGGACCCTACTCGTCGTCGCGTCATCATGTCACGCGACGCGCTCTTTTTCGAGTCTCTCACCTACCGTGACCTGACTTCGATCACGGCACTCTCTGCCACACATGTTCCTACCTGTGAGGGTTCTCGGCGGATGGGGGAGACTTCTACGCCAGCGAGCATCTCTCACCAGGCTGATGTGTCCGTTCAAACCCCCTTCACCTCTCGGTCTCCGGCCCTTGATGACCCGGCGATCATCGCCGTCGGTCCAGAGACCTCGCCCGTACAGCCTGTTTCATACCCCACAGGTGCCCCTTCTTTTGCTCCCGCGCCTACTTCTACGCCAGTACCTGCGCCTGTTGACACTCCAGTTTTTGTGTCTGGTCCAGTCTCGCCTACTCCCGTACCTACGTCTGCTGGCACTCCTGCCTCTGTGTCAGGTCCAGTCTTGCCTGCTCCTATTGTCACACCCAGTCGCATGTTCCCCACACACGTATCTCCTCGCATGGTATCACCGGCTGCCTTGCCTCAACCCCCACCAGCTGTGGTCGTACCTATCCCTGAGCCTGAGGTGCGCCCCTCGAGCTCAGGTTACTCCCGTGAGCCCGGTGGCCGTCTTCGACCACTGGATTCCGGAGCTCAGCGAGCGTCTGGCTCCATTCCCAGGCGCCCCTCTCGCAGCATTACGAGTGGTGACCCCGGCACAAAGGCCCTAGGCCTGAGTGTCCGTACTGAGGTCACAAAGGTACATCCAGCGTGTCCCGTAGGGCACGATCTTGTCACTCGCGAGTTCCATATCGCTTGTGACGCAGCAGCTGATCTTGTGGTTGTCAGGCCTAGCACCGAGGCGTGTGCCCTTGCCACGCAGAGCTCTCCATCTATGGCACCCGACTCGGGCACCCTGAGGGAAGCTCTCTGATCACAGGATGCTGACGCTTGGCGCTGCCTGCGAGGATGGGTTTTGCGCTATCCGAGAGCATAGAGTCTACGAGCTTGTCCACCTTCCGCCTGGGAGGAAGGCTATTCAGGTCAAGTGGGTCTTTCGCAAGAAAGTGAAGTCTGATGGCTCACTAGAACGCTACAAGGCCCGCTTGGTCGTCAAGGGCTACTCTCAGATTGAGGGCGTCGATTACACTGGAACTTTTGCCCCTGTCGGCCGCATGACCTCAGCTCGAGCTCTGTTCGGTGTAGTGGCTCAGCATGACTGGGAACTACACTTGATGGACATGAACAATGCATTTCTCCATGGCTCTCTAGATGAGGAGATTTACGTGGCTCAGCCACCAGGCTTTGAGGACGGTGACAAGGTCTGGCGCTTACGCAAGTCCTTGTACGGCCTCAAGCAGTCTCCGCGATGTTGGAACCGGGAGATCACCGGCACGTTGACTCGTGAGGGATATGTACAGAGCGAGGCAGATCCCTCTCTCTTCATCCTACCGAAACCCGAGCGGTTCACCGCCATCCTGGTCTATGTCGGTGACCTTCAGATCGCGTCTTCGTCCCTGGAGGCTGTGAAGGAGGCCAAGGCTGTCCTTCAGACTGCCTACAGGATGAAGGACCTCGGTCCTGCATCGGTGTTTCTTGGTATGGAGATCGTGCGAGATCGCAGGCGTCGGACGCTGTTGTTGCATCAGGCCCGATACGCACGAGTCGTGGGGGAGCGTTTCAGCGACCTCCTTGGTGTAGTGCCCACTGCTTCCACACCTCTTACACCCGATGGGCAGGATGCCCTGAAGGTGGATGATCCCACACAGCCGGGGGAGTCAGTGGACGTGACCTTGTACCTCCGTCTCATCGGATCTTTGATGTACCAGGCCACTACCACACGTCCTGACATCGCTTTCGCTGTCAACCTCCTCGCTCAGTTCTCGCAGGCTCCACGTGCCAGAGCCTTTCACGCGGCTGTGCGAGTGGTGTGGTACGTGGTCTCCACGCCGTACCTCGGACTCTACTTTCATCGGCAGTGTTCGATGGTCCTTGACGGCTACACTGACAGCGACTGGGCCTGGAGCCCAGATGGACGCAGTCGTAATGGCTACGTGTTCCTACTCGGTGGTACCGCTCTGTCTTGGCGAAGTGGGAAGCAGGGCTGCATCGCACGTAGCTCGTCGGAGGCAAAATCTGTTGCTTTGGGCTCAGGGGCTGCTGAGGCGGTATGGCTGCAGCGCCTGTTTCTTGAGCTTGGTCAGTCAATACCCGCCATTGTGCTTCGTTGCGGCAACCAAAGTGCTCTCGGCATTGCGGAGAACTCCGGTGTCTTTCACGCTCGCACGAAGCTCATTGCAGTTGAGCATCACTTTGTGCGTGATCTAGTGGAGCGACACGTGATCTCCGTCATGTGGGTTGGCACTGACATGCAGCGTGCTAATTTCTTGACGAAGGCACTAGCTCGCGGAAAGTTCCTGGTGGCCATTCATTCTGTTGGGCTTCGCCCCATGCCTGAGGGTGGTTGAGTATGACATGTGTGTCTGTGTCCCATCTGTTTTACACTCACTATTGTACTGTCCCAGTGCTGCACGTGTATGGACATGCGTACCATCAGGTCATGGGGGAGTGTTGTGATTTGTGACGGTCTTGTACGGTCTACTGTGACCACTCGGCCGTGTACATACTCGTGCAGATCCCTGATGCGGGCCCTGGTGACACCGGTGCGAGAACTGTCGGTGGACTACCAGCCTGGAGCTGGCCGACTACCGTTCCAGAGCCCCAGACACTGCCGGGACTTCCTGCTCTGTTTTCTGCAGCTTGCAAGAGTTTTTCAGCAGACTGGCTATGAGCCCGATTTGCATGTTTTTGCATTGCGTGTTTACTGTTTGATGATGGATGCATGCATGTGACCAGTCGTAGCGTCCGTCTTGTGATCTTGCACGTCTAGGTTCAGACGGCGTAGCATTCTGACATGTGTGCGCAGAGTTATGGCTAAAACAGTGGTTTTGGGCCGGTTTTAGGACAGCTCTTGGACCGCCGAGTGCGACACCCGCTGTGCGCCGCAGCATGTATTTATGCCATGGACATGTCATTTGTTATCACTCTCTGCAAATGCTATTGAAGCATCCAGACACTTTGCCTTGTGTCCCCTAGCCAAACTCTTGCCGTTGCGTGCACGACTTGTGACTTTCGTCACTGTCTGATCAGGCACTGACGCCTGGTCAACAGGAGTGTTGCTAGGAAGCTTCCTTGCATTCTTACACGAACTCCAAAACGAGCGCGTTCGCAAGGGTGCATTCACAATCTCTGAGCAAACCTCCTAGTTGAATTGGGGGTTTTGGGTATTTTTTTTCCTTGCCTAAGCACCTACTGGGCCCAACGGTAGTGAGGCCCGGCAGATCCCCTTTCTTCTATGACATTTTGCGGCGCATCTCGCAACCCTCCCCCCCCCCCCTAATATCCGAAACCCCCCCTAGTTACACTAGGGGGTTTGGGCTTTATTTTTTTTCTTGCCCGGGCACCTGCCGGGCCCCACTGTAACGGGGCTCGACGGATCCCCTTTCCTTTATCACAACGTGCGCAACATCCTGAAAAAACCCTCAAACCCTCGAAAAAAACCCTAGTTAAAATGGGGGATTTTGCAGGGTCATCGCGAGCTCGCATGGAGGTTTGGCCACGAAACCCTTCCTGCGAGCTCGCGATGACCGGCGAAGTTTGACTGCGCCCTCGATGTCGAAATCCATTTAAATCTCTTATGTAAATGAAATTTATGTCAGCCATGCCCGTTTTCGCTCGCACAATGAAAAACATGGGCATCGTTGTCATTTCGTTTTTGACTATGGACACCGCTAGCTTGTCGTTTTGGACTATGGAGATCTACGTTTTTCCGTTTTTTACTATGGACACCGCTGATCTGTTGAACCAAATGATGGATATATTACAACATCGTCCTCCACATTATTGGCTTCTTTTTTGCTCGGGTTCAGCCCCTAGGCTTGCAAACTTGCCACTGTAACATTCCGGCCTCACTCGGTGACCTAAAGGGGAAAGCCTTAAACGACTATGATCAGCTTCCAAGTCTAGATCCTTTCCGAATCGTACAAGCGGTGTGTTGGCGTAGGGCGGAAAGTGCCATTTCGTCGTGTCAGCGGTGTGCTTCTGACGCTGCCAGGATCTTCATGCATGACATGGCGTCTATTTGCGCGCTGACCTGGCGAAGATATCTCCAGACGTGGATTGATTCCCCACACCAGACTGGCTTGCGAGGGGCTGACAGGTTTTCGGGTCCCATTTTCGTTTGGAATGGTTGCTCCCGGATCTGACTATTTTGCTGATCCGTCTCACCAAAAAGGGTTCCGCCAGCACATTCTCATCCCCCATGCGTAGAGCGAGTCGTGCTCCTCACTAGGCGATCTCATCCAAGAGAACCGGTACAGTGTGCTTTCGACGTCTCTTTTGGCATCATGGATGGGGCTGGGGCACAGGGGTGTCGCCGAAACGGCATAACACATTCAGCAACCTTAGGTGGCGACCAGTCCTCTCCAATCGATCAATGTGCCAACCATCCACGTCTTGGTAGCCTTTCTTTTTTAGTTCGACTTTTCAATCGGTATTCGAACTCTGTACCCTTTATTGTTCATAAAATCTCCGTAGCTCTCTCTCTCTCTCTCTCAATCTCTCTATCCCCCCCCCCCCTCCACCCCGCACAAGTTCTTCGATGTTGAGACAATGAGAGTTGATGCTAGACCAATAGGTCCTTTCTTGAATCCGAGGTCCTGACCAGTGCATCAGGTGCTCGTCCGAACCCGGCCGAGTAGCCTACTCGGCTACCGGAGCAGTCAGCCCAAGTCCGCATTGCGCCGGATTGCAACGCAGCAAGGGTCGGGGCAGGTAGACCTTTGCTGGGTCCGCCGACGGCGACGAGGCCACCAGCTGGTGCTGCAACCTTCATCGACACCCAACCCCCCCCCCCCCCCCCCCCCCCCGGGCCTCCCTCAAGCAACCCGGCTGCAGCAGCGCTCTTCACGGGCAGCAGACCAGTCTCTCGGTACACCCCCTCAGCCCGCACCTCTGCCCGTCGGCGGCGTCGTCTGCCTCCGTCGTTCTCCCCAGTGAACAACTGTCCCGGAATTTGTGCGGGCTTCGTATTCATCGTCTTCGGTCCCAGGCCTACGCCACTGCCATCTCACCCCGCACCCAGACATGGCCTGCGTCTCCTCCGCCGCCACCATGGCCTGCGTCTCCTCCGCCTCCTCGCTCGACTCGTCGCTGGCACTCCACCGCGCACCCGCGCATGGCAACGCCCCCCTCGCCCCCTCCGCCTCCCTGAGACCGCACCGGCAGCGCCACACCTTCTCGTGCTCCGCCCAGCTCTCCTCCGCCCTCACCCCCAGCTCCGCGCCGCTGCGCCATTCCTCCTCCGCCAAGTGGGTAGCCGGCCGCAGACCCGGCGCCGTGGCGGTGGTGCGGGCGGGCTTCAAGTGGGTCCTGGAGCCCGTTGGTGAGTGCCTGTGCCCGTACGGTTCTCCGCTCGTGCGGGCTTCGTATTCGTCGTGTTCGCGCGCTTTTCGTGCCGTGCTTTTCCCCTCTGCGTGTGCTCTGTGAATTCCAGCGTCGTGTGCCGTGTGGGTGATGGTGTTCATGGTGTCGGTGGTGATGATGGTGGTAGTCATGTTGATGGTGATGCTGATGGTGATGACGATGGTGACGGCGTTGGTCATGACGATGGTGACGGCGTTGGTCATGACGATGGTGATGACGACGGTGATGACAATGGTGATGACGATGGCGATGACGATGATGATGACGATGGTGATGACGATAGTGATGACGATAGTGATGACAATGGTGATGACGATGGTGATGACGATCTCGACTGCGACGCTGATGATGACGATGATGACGAGATGATGATTATGAGGCTGGTCGGTTGGTCAGCAGCCGCTGCCTCTCTTGTCGACGAGAGATAGCTTTGACCTCTCCACCGATTTTGGCCTAAGACGTAGATCGGGCTGCAGCATTTGGCGGAATGGTTGGGGGGGGGAGGGGGTTGGGGGCGAAAAGAGTGCAAGGGCTTAGTGGCGTTTCTTCTGTGCGAGTGCACGCGTTGGCATGCGCCAAACGCTTGGGCGCTTCTTTCTGAGGAAGAAGCGGCGTTGGCTCGAAAGCAGCCGCGTGAGCAGTCGGTGGTGAGAAGAAAGAAAAACGAACGACAGAGGGGTGCAAGAAGAAGGTGGTGGGCGAAGCGGGATCCCGACGTCTGATCCCGTCT
>SZWC01001423.1:200860-234269 GCA_023375785.1 Penium margaritaceum | reverse complement strand
GGCGGTTGTGGTGGTGGTGTTGCTGGTGGTGCTGACGGTGGATGGTGACGATGGTGGAGTTGCAGGCGACGAGCACCTGGCGCAGTTCCGGGTGACGCAAGTGGCGGACGCGGTGGAGGTTGTGGACGTGGAGGCCTCCTCCTCCTGAACTTACGGGCGTGCCCTTGCTGCCGTAGGCAGAATTGCAGAAGAAAATGTGGCAGGCTGGCCTGGCTGTGCCGTGTGTTGGGATGATCGGTGCTTCTGTGCTACACGAGTGTGTGTGTGTGTGTTCGCGCTCTACTGGTGAGGCAGGGGCGCTACATGAGAGCATGGTGTGTCTGCGTGTGAGTGTGCAACGTGTTGAGGGGGGATTGTGACGTGTGTGTGGCGGGTTCGGGCTGACCCCTGTATGCCAGAGGTTAGTGAGGAGGGGGTGCAGCAGGGTGGACGCTGTCAGTATTGATTACATAAAGCAGGAGCGGACACAGCTGGTGGTTTTTTCTCCAATGTGGTCATCTGTTCGGTCTTGCTGTGGGGAGAGTATGATTTGCTTTTTGGAGACACATGAGGGACAGATTTTGGTTTGCATAGTCCATACTGGCTCGGGCTGAACAGCTTTTTAAGGGGCAGCAAGGCTTTTTGGGGCAGCAAGGGGTTATGCTTGCCGTGTTGTCCAAGACCTCAAGTGTGACATGATTGCCAATCTAATGTTGCCTGTTGCTTTGCCCTTCGCAACCGTGGAGGAAATGGCAATTTTTTTAGAAAAAGAATTGCGATGGATGATGATAGGTCTGACGAGCTGATGCATGAAGGACTAGAAATGCCTTTCGAGTGTTGCTGATGTCATAAAGTCCTGTACTACAATGAATCCAGATTTCAGACTTAATCCGCTGTGTCATACCCCTAAATCTTGGGTATCAAACAGTGTGTGCTGCTGCTGAACATTAGCCTCTTGCTTTCCTCAACCAGCCGTTTTTCAAATGAGTCTTACATCCAGTCATCCCTGCTTCCAGACCATGTAAGGAATTGATTGAATGGAACCATTTGTGTTTGCTGACGTGTGAGAGTCGATAGCCGATCGACACGACCCCTAGGAATTACCAAACACACCCCCTTGGACTCGAGGAGCCGGGCGGTGGGACCGAGGAACTCACCGCCACGGTCATTGCGAAAGACACGCAGGGACCGTTGACACAACCTTTCAGCCTGCAGAAGCCAGGTCTCAAGAACTTGACACACATCGATCTTTTGACGAAGGGCAAAGATCCAACGGAAATGAGAGAAGTCATCTGTCAAACATAGGACATAGCATCCAGCACCCCCAAGGAACTCGTGGGGGAGAGGACCCATGACATCTGCGTGGACAAGATCAAGGGGATGAGACGATTGGGACTCAGAAGAGGCAAAGAGAGAGCGATGCATCTTGCCCTAGGCACAGTCAAGACAGTTAGAGGGACAAGGCGACGGAAAGGTAGACGGCGACAGGCCAAGAGCGGGTTGGAGGCGGAGCATGCTGGAGATAGCATCAGTATGGACATGGCCAAGACAGCGGTGCAAGAGCTGAACGTAGTCGGGAGAGAGGGAGCAACATGGGCAAGGGAGGATCCAACAGAGGAAGCACAGGGCGCAAGTAAGGAGGCACGGTAAAGCTTGTCACACTTGACACCTTGCAGGACAACACGACCAGAGAGACGGAGACCAACAGTGCCCACACCTTGACCAACTGCGAAATCCATGCCCTGTACGTCTAGAGAAGTCACCGACAACAGGCTGCGCTCCAAGGAGGGCACGTACAAAACGTCGGGCAAGAACAACACGCCACTGGGACCAACAAAGCGGACGACACCCACGCCCTAAACAGAGAGTAACCGGCCGGACCTGGTGCGCACAAAGCGAACGGGACCGGCCGGACCCAACGAGACGAAGGAGGCACGATCAGACGTCATGTGGTGGGTCGCTCCAGAGTTAAGAACCCAGAAGCCACCAGAGACACGAACATGGGGAAGGACACCACACATGGCGACAGTACCGACAGGAGGGGAGGACGTGCCACAGGCGGTGAGACAACGAGGGAGAACAAAGGACTACCAATGCTCAACCCACGGAACAGACACAGATGGCGATCCAAGAACGTGACCAGGGGGTTCCCAACGAAGAACAGTGTCAGACTGACATGAAGGACCTGTCAGAAACCGGGGTGCAGTTCCAACGTGGCCTAACGTGTCTTACGTGTTCACGTCTTGTTTTGTGCGGGTGGTTCTGAGTCTTAGCGTGACCTTTCTTGTCGCCTCACGCTATGTTTCTGGTAGTTGAAGAAAAATGTGAGACAGTCACGTTTTGCGAAAGGAAAAACGTGATTTTGCATTAGTTTTTGAACATGGACATGATCTAAACATTTGTAGGGAATGTCATGAGCTCTCCAACGCAACAAAACCGTGCGCGGTTCGGATCACCGTAGCTCCCCCTACGTCAGTCGAAGCGGAGCACCCCAAACCAGCCGCTTAGTTGGCGGGGCGCACCACGTCGCCCGCCGAGGCGCCCTCACACATCAAGGATCCATCAAAATGCCATTCCGGAGGCGCAGATGTCCCTACGCGTAGTGGTGGTGTCCCTCGCGCCTTTGGTGTCTGTTTTGATGCGTCAATCATCGAGTTTGGTGATGGGGATTGATGTGGGTCAAAACCTGTTCGCAGACCTGCAGTCGAAATGTTGACGAAGTCCCCTAGTAACAAAACGTACTACTGAGTTTCGGACGCCGAGCCAGAGATTTGGCTGTCCCTCAGTAACAAACTACACTACTCGCATCCGGCGGATCATTCATCGGACGCCTCGGCAGCCCTTCCGGAGCAAAATCTCCAGATGGACTTTTGCTACTCGGTCAGGTGGAGTATCCACCTCCAATCGAACCGCGACTGACTCCCAAAGCCGCCGCGCACACCCCAACTTTGGAAGCTCATATCTCCCTCGTTACTTGTCCGCTCCCGGTGGAACAACTTCCACCCGATTCAGCAACTTGTCAACTTTTAGGGACAAGTATCCATTTTAGGATCCGAGTAGTTGCCGAGTTACCAGATTCAACGACGAGGAATTTCCTCTCTCTGGCGGCTCGTCGGCGCCTCCTGGCGCCGCACTTGTGCATGCAGAGGGGCAAATCTTCAACATTCTCCCCCTTGCACTAGCCATGCCCGCCGCTCTTGCTTTCTCTCACTCATCTTTCTCTGCACCCTCCAGCCCATCATAGTTGGTCATCCCAAGTCCGGCCACGCCGAATGCGTGCCGGGCCCCAAGTTGCGTTTTGGTTAAGCAATCCGCAGACATGTTGTGCGTACTTCAGTGGTGCAGCACCACCTGACCCTTTTCAACCATGTCCCGTGCGTAGTGATGACGCACGGCGATGTGCTTCTTCCTCCTGTGCTGCATCGGGTTGTTGGTCAGCGAGATTGAGCCGGTGTTGTCCTCTTGCACCACCGTAGGCTCCTGCTGCGGCACGCGGAGCTCCCCTAGCAACCTGCGAAGCCACACCGCCTCCTTTACCGCCTCGGCCAGCGCAATCTACTATGCTTCCACTGTGGAGGTGGCGACACAGTCTTGCTTTCTATTGCACCACGAGACTGCTGCACCAGCAAGGAAGAACACATAGCCGGATGTGGACTTCCACTTGTCCAAATCACTAGCATAGTGTGCATCCGTATAGCAGATCAGACGCAAAGGGTCCTCCCTCCCCTTGCCGTCGAACCTCAAGCACGCATGCTGCGTTGCCTGCAGGTAGCGGAGGATGCGCTTGACCGCGTGCCTGTAGTGGCCCTGGATCAGCCACATACTTGCTCACTTGGCCCACCGCGTAGGCCAGGTCCGGTCGAGTCGCCACCATGGCATACATGAGGCTGTCCACTGTCGGTAGGACAACCCTGCCATATCCTCCCGCTTTTCTTTTTTTTCGGTGCCATTGCTGCACTTAGTTCACAGGTCATGGAGACTGGACTGCCAACTGGTTTGCAGTCCTCCATGTCGTACCGCTTCAGCACCTCGACCACGTGTTTGGCCTGCCCCAGCTCAAGCGTTCGCGCCCTCCGGTTCTGCGTGATACTCACCCCGAGGTAGTACTGCAACTCCCCCATGTTCGACATCTGGAATCTGCTAATCAGCTACTCTTTCAGCCACTGTAGGCCCGGCAGATCCGTCCAGCACAGAATCAGGTCATCCACGTAGAGTGCAACGATCTGATGAAGCGCTTAGTTGCACCGCACGTACACGCTGTGATCCGCCTCACAGCGCTTGAAGCCGAGTTGTGCCATGAAGCTGTCCATCTGTTGGTACCAGCATCTGGACGATCGTTTTAGCCCGTACAAGGACTTCTGCAGCTTACGAACCTTGCCCTCCGGCACCTCCACCCCTTTGGCACCTCCATGTAGATCTATTTGTCTAGGATGCCGTTGAGGAAGGCCGTCTTAACGTCCATTTGGTGGAGCTCCATGTCCTTCGCAGCGGCCACCGTAAGGATTGCCCGGATGCTTGTGAACTTGGCGACAGGAGCGAACGTCTCATCGTAGTGCTTACCCTTACGTTGTGCGTATCCCTTCGCCACCAGCCGCACCTTGCATTTGTCAACCACACCTTCCTTTGTGAACTTGGTCTTAAAGACCCACTTGGATCCGATGACCTTGGCATCTTTCGGCCTGTCAACCAGCTCCCACGGGTCATTTTTTGTGATGGACGCTAGCTCTAATTTGATGCCTGCATCCCATTGATCCCCTTTGGGCCATACAAGCGCCTCTTACACGGTATTCAGCTCCATTGATGCAGCCTGCATGCATCGCGTCATGCCTATCCATCGACCGGTGCTTGCGTCGAAGCGCTTCCCTGCTTTTTGCTGCCTTCCACTGCGGCGCGGTAGTTTTAGTGGCACATCGTCGCTCTGCTGCGATCCATCCAACTCAGCATGCTTCGGTGGATCATCGACCGGACGGCTCCCCAAGGATCTCTCTCGCTCTGGTGAAACATTGCCCGAACGACCGGCGTGTCCGGTGGATTTTCCACCGACGCCCGATGCGTATTCTGCCGGGAGTGCGTGCCTTGGCACCCTCGGTGCCTCATCCCCCGGATCCTTCTGGTGGATCTCCTCATCAGCTTGATCATCATCGGAGTCCTCCGCATCGGCTGCCACCGCCGGTGCACCTATGCGCTCTGATGCCGCATCCTCAACTTCGGCGTCCGCTGGCTCCTTCTCGTAGTCAACGAGTTGGAACCACTCCCCCGTCTTTGGAGAGTCCACCACGTCCACGTCGTTGCTACTGATGTAGCTATGCTGCTCGTCGAACGCGACATCTCGGCTGCGGATTACCTCCTCCTTGCATATTTCATAGAGCCTGTACACCTTATGCACGCTCTCATAGCCAAGGAAGAGATACGAATTTGCCCGCGGCTCCAGCTTGATGTCGCACCGCTGCGCAGCGTACACCATTGCGTGCGCCTTGCACCCAAACACTTTCAAGTGCGCCACACTTGGCTTGTGCACGTTCCAAACCTCCTGCGGCATCTTCCAGCCGCTCTTCCCCTTCATCACCACTGTTGGGGTGAGGTTTATGGTGTAGCTCACCGTACGCACAAATTCTGTCCATAAGCTCCGCGGCAATTCTGCATCCACCAACATGGTCCGTACCATGTTCAGCAATGACTAGTTTGCCCGCTCCCCAAGGCCATTTGACTGAGGCAAATACTGCATAGTTCTTTGCCATTTTATGCAATGCTACTTCATCCACACGCTACAGCCTACATACTCTCCGCCATCATCGCTACATAGCGCTCTGACCTTCCGGTCAGTCTGCCTCTCCTCCACGACGACATACTCCTTCAGCCGGTCCAGGACCTCGCCTTTCCACTTCATGAAGTACACGTATCGTTTTCTGCTGTAGTCATCAATGAAAGTGACGAAGGGATGCACGCCACTCTTTGAAGCCGTCTTGAATGGTCTGCACATGTCGTTGTGCACAACCTCCAGCAGGTGCGAGACGCGATTCACGTTCTCGTTGAACGGTTTGTGTTGCGCCTTGCCCAAAATGCAAGGCTCGCACTTTTTGTGCACTGCTGCATCCGGCGCCTATTCCACACCGTCGATGACGAGACCGTGTACCAGCTCGCGCTTCGCCATCTCCTTCATGAATACAAGTGAGGAATGCCCCAGGGTTTGGTTGCCAGAGCTCCTGATCAGCTCCTCCTCCTTTGGCCAGGTTGATGGTGCGTTCCTGCAAGTCTGCTGAGTCTGTCACCGCGGGGATCACCTTGGTCTCCACGATGTAGAGGCCTCCCTCGCGCTTAGCCTCTAGCACGGGCTCACCGCCACCGTCGTTCCGCACGACTACCCCTCTTCTCCTGAAGAGCACCTCGTATCCCTTGTCAGTCAGGCGACTGACACTTAGAATGTCAGCCGAGCCAGGTACGTGCCATACGTTCTTGATCACGCACTACACACGTTTCCCACCAACCACCACCTCCACGTCCATGTCTCCTTGGCCAGCCGCCGGCGCGAACTTCTTGTTTGTGACCACCATGGACTTGCTGGACTTGGTGTATGTGATGAACCCGGCCTTCTTGACCTGAGTGTGCTCCTCGGCTCCGGAGTCAAGGCATCGCCGGTTAGCCTTCTTGAGGTAGTGGTTCTGAGTGCCGTTGAGGAGCGCACTCTTACCTTTGGCATCCTTGCCACCGGCCTTTGCCTCCTCGATGCACTCACGGGCCCAGTGGCCCTCCTTGCCGCAGTTGCGACACGCACCCTTCTTGGCACCCTTCTTGCCGCTGCCATGTCTGCCATCTCCCTTGGCCCTACTTCTGCCACCACGCGTTTTGGTGGCAAGGGCCGATGAGGATGATGAGGACTCCTCACAGCTCCGTCGCTGTGCCTCGTTGCGGTTGTACTCTACGACCAGGTCATAGGTGAGCTTGTCTCGTGCCCATCCTTCCAAGACTGCGATCAGAGGGCTCCAACTGTCAGGAAGGGCCATGAGGAGGGCCATCGCCTGTAGCTGCGTGTCGATCTTCCATCCCACGTCATTGCATTGTGAGGTGAGCGACTCGATCTGCTGCATGGCGGAGATGACATCATCTCCCTCCTCGATTCTCACTGTCAACAGTCGCTTCTTGGTAAAGATTTTGTTCGCCAACGACTTGGATTGATAGATCGTGCAGAGTTTTTGCCAAGCCTCGGCTGCCAGCTTGGAGCCTTGGAAGTAGCCCCACTACGACTCAACCGTCCCGGACACCAGTAGCATGAGCGCCTCCGTGTTCTTCTTTGCGAAGGCCTCCTTCTGCGCTTCTGTCGCTTTCGCTTTCGTCGAGGACTTCGGTTCCCAACATGACCTGGAGCATACCTTTATGCGCGAGGTGGATCTCGAAGTGACACCTCCATAGCCCAAAGCCAGGGCCACTCGCATACTTCTGGATGGCATGCGTCTTCTTCTGCGCCATTGCGCAGTCTTCAATTCCGGAACCTTAGTGTTTGACGGTGATGTCGTCCCCGACGACGATCTCGTCCGCCGTGAAAGCTGTGAACGATTTGTAGACCGGTCAGTGCCGTGGGCCCATAACCCTTTGTGAGAAACCGGGGGGCAGTTCCAACGTGGCCTGACGGGTCTTCCGTGCTCACGGCTTGTTTTGTGCGGGTGGTTCTGAGTCTCAGCGTGAGCTTTCTGGTCGCCTCACGCTATGTTTCTTGCAGTTGAAGACAAATGTGAGACAGTCACATTTTGCGAAGGGAAGAACGCGATTTTGTATTAGTTTTTGAACATGGACATGATCTGAACACTTGTAGGGCTAGTCATGAGCTCTCCAACGCTCTAAACCGTGCGCAATTTGGATCACTGTAGCTCTTGCTACGTCAGCCGAAGCACAGCATCCCAAACCAGCCGCTCAGTTGGCGGGGCGCACCACGTCGCCCGCCGAGGCGCCCTCACACATAAAGGACCCATCAAAACTCCATTCCGGAAGCGCAGATGTCCCTACGCATAGTGGCAGTGCCCCTCGTGCCTTTGGGGTCTGTTCCGATACGTTAATCATGGAGTTTCGTGATGAGGATTGATGTGGGTCAAAACCTGTTCGCGGACCTGCAGTCGGAATTTTGACTGTCCCTCAGTAACAAAATGTAGTACTGAGTTTCGGACGCCGAGCCAGAGATTTGGCTGTCCCTTAGTAACAAACTGCACTACTGGAATCCGGCAGATCCTTGACCGGACGCCTCGGCAGCCCTTCTGGAGCAAAATCTCCAGATGGGCTTTTGCTACTCGGTCAGGTGGATTATCCACCTCCAGTCGAACCGCGGCCGACTCCCAAAGCCGCCGTACACACCCCAACTTTGGAAGCTGATATCTCCCTCGTTACTTGTCCGATTCCGGTGAAACAACTTCCATCGGATTCAGCGACTTGTCCAATTTCAGGGGCAATAATCCATTTTAGGATCTGAGCAATCCTAAAGTCACCAGATCCAACGACAAGGAATTTCCTCTCTCTGGCGGCTTGTCGGCGCCTCCCGGCGCCGCACTTGGCATGCTGAGGAGCAAATCTTCAACAGAACTTCTGGCCAGTGCTTTCACATTCTCACCTCCCTGATCGCGAAGGTGGAGACGATGTAGAAGAGACTGCTCCAGCTGGCGCTCGCCGTCAGCAGAAAACGCAGGTGATGGAGTAGAGGAGCCCGAGGGAGGAGGGAACCACGGATGAACGAAGTAGGCAGGAGAGGGAGGTCCGGCATAGACGGGTGCGCCATATGAAGGAGGCCAGCTCCAAGGGAACGAGACTGGAGGAGGCACTGAGAGAACACAGGCAGCGGTGTAGGCCTGGGCAGAGGGGGAACTAGCAGGTCGAGTCGATGCACGAGAGTCGGAACTGGCGTTGGTCGAAGAAGTGGTGGTGGAGCCGCTGGAGCGTGCCCAGTGGGTACGCATAGCACGGGCAAGGCGCAAGTCATTGGGGGGGTGTAGGAAAATTCCGAGTGGAGTGTTCGGACAAGCCGCAGTTTGAGCACACCACCTCGCTGAAGATGTGAGAGGAGGCGGAGTCAGCGGGTTTCTCCTTACCACCTTTGTCCTTGCCCCGGCTGTGCCCACGACCCTGTGAAGCGAGGACTGTGGCTGTGGAGGTCGAAGAGGGAGTGGAGATGGAGACGGAGGCGGCGCTGGAAGGAGAGGCAGTGGTGATAGCTGGTGAGGCAGTGGTGACAGCTGTAACACCTTCGACGACGGAACGATGGAGGTGCTTGTTCTGAAGGCTAGTCCACTAGGCCGCAAGGCGCTCAGCAAAGTCCCAAAGAGCGCCAACACCCGGAGGGGACCATGGGGGCACGGGTTGGGAGGCGAGGCGCTGCAACTCAACAAGCTTGACATCGCAAAGAAGGTCCGACAGTTCGGGAATTAAGCCGTTGACCATCGTAAGCACAGCTGACAACAGGCCTGGTACAGCAGTATCAAGCTCATGAAGCAGTTTGAGCCCACACGCGCACTGCGCATCAGCCGATTCGTCCGCACGCATAAGGAGCGTGTTGAATTGCACGGTGAGCGCACTTTGTGTAGCCTGGCCAGTGACGCTGGAACGACGACACAACATGGTGTATGCGCCAACTGGGCCTGCCAGATGCTGAGCGGCGGGGTCAGCGTTGTATGTGCCAACGTCATCGACAAGAGGTTCTGGCGCAGCAGCGATAAGAGCGCGGACAGCGCAAGCGGACTCGTCAGCGACAGGCGTGGAAGGTGGAACAATAGGAAAATAGTACTACCACAGACGTTCTCCTTGAGCCCAAGCGCTGAAACAAGTCTCCTAGGTGGAGAAGGCTAGTCCGTCGGTAAGGAAAAGAGGTTGGGAGAAAAATTCATGCAGACGCGGTGCAGAGGCGGGAGCAGTAGTGAGCGGGTTGTCAACAGGGTCAGCGGCAGCGGCGTTGGCAGCGGTGCTAGCAGCGGAAGGGGTAGAGGACGCACTAGTAGGGATGCTAGAAGGAGAGACAGATGCAGCAGGGAGACACCTAAGGACAATGGCAGCGACCTCATTAGCAAAAGCAGCACAATTGTCATTTGCGAGTTTGAGGCGATCTTCTACCTCGCGCTGAGCCTCGCGAGCGAGGTTCAGCTGGCGCTACAGCTCAGTGACGACTGACTCGTCATCACTAGGCATGGTGACGACTATGGAGCTCTGCCAAAAAAAATTCGGTAGAATTTCCCCCGCCCCAGTGGGCATGGGAAAAGTGAGAGTGTCTTCGGCACGTAGGAGAAGTGCTGCACGACAGCCCACCCCCAGTCAGACACAGCAAGCCACTGTAGGGAGGACATAGACACAAGACAAGCCGCAACAAGACAAGTAGCTAGGTAGCTCACGAGGCTGCAGACGGAGGCACTCTGCATAGAAAAGAGAGGAGTGGGGGTAACGCGGCAGTGGAGGCTGTAGCCAAGATGGAGACTCTCGCAGTGACTGGGACGACAAGGGCTAAGACACCTGGAAGCAATGGCGGTAAGGATGCTGGAGATGACCGATGGAGAAGATGTTACAAATGTCGTAGCAGCAGCTGTAGAGGTGCGGATAGATGACGCGGTTGCGGCTGTGGCAGATACTACTGACGTTGTAGCTGATGCAATGGAAGATGCGGCTGCCGCGAGTTGCGTGCCTATGTCTGCAGCTGCTGCAGCAATGGGACCAGCAACTACCGCCGCCTCAGTGTATGCTTTGGTTTCCCTACCGGTGGATGTAACTTCTGGAGCAAGGATGGCCCTTGCTGCTACTGAAAACGTAGCTGCAGCTGCGGCTGCAGCGTCTATCACTGCGGCTGCCGTGCGTGTGAGTGCGTCTAAGACTAGTGGCATCCTCCAGAAATGCCGTACACAAGTGGGAGAGAGTGACGGCTTTTGCGGTGGTGTCACGCGGTGGAGAGCCGAAGGGGGGGGGACACTTACCAATTGTGACGTGTTGATCCCTCCGGTTGGGGCGGCGGTGACCCGGATGTGGTGTGACTGCCCTCGCCATGGCGCGAGCGAGAACGTGAGCGCGAGTGGCGGTGGACTGATCGTCTCTCGTAGTAACGCCCAAGTGACAGCGGGCTGGGGGCTTTGAGGGACGCCAGCGTGCCGGACGGTGCCAACAAGTGGCGCTGATCACGAGGTGGCGAAGACCGGCGGCTGGATAGAAGCCCGCACACAGGGCTTGGGTGCTACCAAGAGGTGTTACCGTCACCAAAACTTCCGTTGCAATGGTTGTAGAGGCCGGTGACCGCTGCACTCGCACTTTTGTTGCAGCTGCTACTGCTGCTGCCGATGCTGCTGATGTTGCGGCTGATGCGATTGCCAGCGCTGTTGCGAGCAATGCTGCTGCGGCTGCACGTACTGTTGTGGCTGTCATTGCCAATGCTGCTGCTGCTATGGGTAAAGGAGCTGCCACGTTGTTGGTGACAATGCTGCTGCTCCTGCCCGCACTGCCGCTGCAGTTGCCAATGCTACTGCTTCTGCTGCTGTGACTGATGCGACTGCCAATGCTGCTGCTAAAACTGCTGCTAATACTGCTCCAGATGTTGCTTCTGTTGCGTGTTTTACTGCAGGTTTACTTGCCACTGTAGCTATTTCTTCTAAGACTAACGCAACTGAAGGTGCGGCTGCTGAAAGAGGCTGTAGTCACGGCTGCTGCAACCAACGCTGCTGCTGCTGGCACCCAGATGGACAAGCGACTGCAGTTGTGGGGGCCGTGGCTGCCGCCGTGCGACTGCTGTTGCTGCAGCCACGTGGATGATGCAGGCTGACGATCCCTGTGATGCAAGCACAGGAGTGCTGTGGGAGGAACAGCTGCGAAGATTGCAGCTGTTGAGAGGTGCAAGAGAAGTGCAAGAGGAGAGGTCCGTGGGCGAGGAAGAATTCCCTAACCCGTGAGTTGCTGCAATCGGCCACCAAGACAGGAGGCCGAAGGCTAGTGGGAGTGAGGTCCTCCTCCCTAAGGACCTCTACGACTGCTAGAGAGAGGCAGAGGTGGCGGAAGCGGCGGCGGCGACGGCGAGATGTCACGCACCACAGGATCGCACGCGCGATATTGCCCGCGATGTGTTCCCTCCTCACACTACTCTGATACCAGTGGATGGTGAGAGTTGGTGTGACGAGGGAAAGGAACAAAATGGGGCCAGGAACCAAGAAAGGGTTTGGCACCATGCTCAGTGCTTCAAACGTAAGTGAGCAAAATGAGTGACGAGAGTAAAAAACGCGAGTAACAGGCTCGCGTAGTCATCCAGGCTGGGGGAGCGAGCGAGCGTGCAGCGAGCTCGCTTTCGCTCGCTCCCCTCAGACCTGTGGTTCGAACCACAACCTGCTGCTGGGAATTTCTCACCCCGAGGACTTCCCCAACTACTCAACAACCAAAGAGCACTAGCAGACTACCTGTCAACAAACATGCTGAACCTGCAAGTGAGCAATAGTGTGTATGTTTGAGTAGTGAGCACAAGCAGGCACGGTGACGCCTGCTAGTCTTTTGGCTGAGGCAGGTGGCCTGGCGAGAGCATACGCCAGTAACAAGGACCTCCCTCTGGTCAGTCACCTGCACAGGTGTGGTAGGTGTGCAGCAAGGCCAGAGGTCACAATGTAGCACTGACACAGAACTCAACAAGCGTCTGATGCCATGGATGTGAAAAGATGTTTTGACTTGTTTTTTTAGTCATAAGAGAGACAATAGAGCAATAGGTGGAAGCGAGAGTGTAATCCCGGTGAGTGCACACTGGTACCGAGCAGATGCTCGAGCCGACGTGCACCGCCACCCAGGGGTCGAGCCCGCCCGCTCTGTAAGCCGAGGGTGGCTTCACACCCAGAGACTGGCACGGTGGCCACCTAAGGATCAGCATCCGGGTAAATCATGCAGCTCCTCCAAAAGGGTACACTTTCCGTACACCCACTGTCGTCGCAACTAATGTACACCTTCCCCATTTTTCGCAGAAAAAGAATAGGACAGCCACTTTGACAGAAAAATACCTATAACGTCCACGAAATGCAGAAAGTACTTTTGAGGGCCACTGTTAAAAAATATTACTCCGGATGTCCACCGAGCTAAAAATCATATGGGGAACAATGTAATTTTCCGCATACCCACTTTGACACTCCACCAAAATACGTCCGACGACATGAAAAGAAAACCTTAGTCACTGACGCAAACACAGATTAGGTCACGTATGCTAATACGTTTCCTTATTTGAAAAAACATATATGGAGAGTTGAAAACGACTGACATGCTTACCATTATTTTTTGTATATGTTTAGTGTTTCTCTACCTTCGTGGGTCTCTCTTTCACACTCTCCCTCCATCTCTCTCTCTCTCTCTCTCCCTCTCTCTCTCTCTCTCTCTCTCTCTCTCTCTCTCTCTCTCTCTCTCTCTCTCTCTCTCTCTCTCTCTCTCTCTCTCTCTCTCTCTCTCTCTCTCTGTGTTTTTACGACTTTTGCTATGCTTAAAAGTCCTTAAACTAGGAAATAAAAAAAGTATCGGTAACGGTATCGGCATCGAGCTGGACGGTTGCTAGATACCGACGCCGATACCCTTGATAGCAGCTAAGAGTTTTTTGACTTTTCAGAAATTTCTCTCAGATCGTCTATCTTCTCCCCTCTCTTTGCCATCACCAGTCTTGCGGCACTGAGATGCCCACCCCGACAGCGGGGAGGCAATTCAGCGGAAATGCCCCCCACCACTGAGGCAGCGTAGACTGTGGTGTTCGGTCTGCTGTGAGGCATCAAAGCGCCAACTCGGACAGAGGTGCAACGCAGCCGGTGCCGCTTGAGGCTAGAGAGAATTTTTTGCAGCATGCAAAGAAACCACCACACTAGGACCCAGCTGGCTTCCGCGAAGAAACTCGAGCACGGTGGAAAATCTCCCCCTTCTCTCTCTCTCTCCTCCCCTTCACACGGCAGACGAGTGTCAGCTTTGGCCTGCCCTCCACTTTTCAGCACCGCCTGAGAAAAAGCGTATACAGCCACAAAGACCCCCGCGTGAACAGGACTGTTTCGCTCGTTAAAGTAACGAACGAGCGAAACAGTCCTCGAACGGGTCCGTAGACCCAGGGCCAATAGGCCCATTCGAGGGCTTTTTTGCTTGTTCGTGTTGCGAACAAGCACATAACGCGACCGTGGACGTCCACATTCGCGTGATTGTGATGTACACAAAAGAAGAGCGGCCAATGTCCGATGACAAAAGAAAAGAACTCTTAAGTGGACATTAATGATACACCCAGTGTTTTATGTGCTGAAAACGCGACTACTTGTCAGTAGAAATAGAAATAATAGAAGATTCGTCACATAAAGGAACAATGAACATAGGATGAAATAAAATATCACGTGAAACCAATAAAAAAAAATCTTACTTTGGATACCCACAGTCGTCGAACTAATTCCTCTGGAACCGGTGTAGCATGAATTTGTTTGCAACAGTGGGTGCGGCATGTATGATGTGAGGCGCTTCGAGAAAAGTGGGTACAACACGCATCTTTTGTGTAAAGTGAGTACCGTGTCTAAAATGTGAGAGAAATGGCCAGGAGAAAATTCGGAGGCCCAAACAGTGGGTATAGCGGAATTAGGCCGCCTCCAAAACACCCAATACAAGTCAAAATGATGCAGGGAACGGTAGTAAGAATGCACGTGTCCTAGTATGAACCACATCGAGACAAGATAGTCAAACGTGGGCCAATCTTGTGCTAGAGGGTACTCCTGTGTAGAATGTCGGCTGCTTGATGAGGCTAGAACCAGCATCGAGGGCGCGCTCATGAGACGTCTCCCCAGGTATGGCCATGGTCACTCAATCTATACATGTGTGTGTGCCATGAAGAGTTAGACAAGAGGGAATAGAGATGTGAGTGGCCAACAAGACTCCAACACTCCCCGATGACCCGTAAATAATCAATCCACACATGATGACGCATGGCTCACACAGGGCTGTCCGTGCACGAGGTACAATGAGACATGGAGATACGAAGCACTTCATCCTGGGTTATGGGGTCAGGTGAGACCAAAAGCATGGACAACACACTTGAAGACATTGCGGCTGAGAGCCTTAGTGAGAAGTTAAGCTCTCTGTGACCTTGTGTCCACCCAAGCAAAGTGGACAATGTCAATGCGCCGGATAGCAACGGTCTAGAAAACGGGTCCCGACATGGGAGGCCGCCAACCGCTCTTGGTATTGCAACCAAGATAACATATCACCCTCGAACGAGGGATCCACAATTTAGGTTCGTTTGGTTTGCAACCTCACGAAGTCCGCATGTTGGTCTTTAGTGTCTATCTTTGGTTGGACACTCTGTGAGGAGTCTCAAAGGCAAGAATTGTAAATGGATGCATGCAAGGTACAGGCTTTTATACTTGAAGAGCTTTGCTAAAGCTTCTGCTTGTAGTGGCTCCACTGGAGCCAACCTCAACCTGCAGTCCTACTTGGCGCGTCCTTAGACCGCCAAGTGTCATCCTCAAGCCAGGGTCTAGTAAGCTTCCTAGAAGCTTCCTGTCCCAGTTTTTGGCCACAAAGAAAATTGTGGCCATCGCGGGGTTTGAACCCACGATCTCTCGTTTGAGACTCCAGTGCCTATTCAACCACGCCAAAAAGGTATGGTTCCTATGATGAGCCACAGGGGACATACCCATTATGGGCAGTGCATTCCTGGCCCATCTCAGAACAGACCAATGGGACATACTCCATAGAGCAGTGCATGCTTTGTCTGTATGTGTAGCTAGCAAGCTAGGCAGTGGACAAGGTGCATACTATTTCAACAAATCTCTCCCTTGTACCTCTGTCCATCTGTCGCTTACTGGGCTCCATCAATGCCTTGGGGCTCACCCTTCCTCTGCCGCACTCCTCATGCCGAATCCACGAATGCCTGCATAGTACAAGTCGCTCTCCAACGGCTTGGTCATGCAGTCAGCAAGCATGCTCTTCGTTCCGCAGTGCTGCAAGTCCACCACGTTCTTCATGACCAGGTCACGTGACTAGTGGTAACGTATGTCGATGTGCTTCGTTCGCCGGGAGATGATCTCGTCTTCAGACATCGAGATGGCGCTCATGTTGTCCACGTGTACGACCGTGGCTTCCTTCTGTGGTACTGTCATCTCGCCAAGGAGGCTACGCAGCCACTGAGTCTCTTTGCACAACTCAGACAGAGCAACAGACTCTGCCTCAGCTGTGGACAGAGAAACACAATCCTGCTTCCTGCTGGCCCATGAGATGGCAGCGCCATTCAAGATGCACACGTATCCAGAGGTGGATTTCCTGTCGTCGAGGTTTCCTCCCCAGTCAGCATCGGTGTAGCACTTCAGGCGAAGGGGTTCCGTTCCTTCTTGGCCTCCAAGGATGAGGCCCATGTGACGTGTCTTCTGCAGGTAGCGCAAGATGCGCTTGACTGCCTGCCAATGTTGTGGCCCAGGGTTGGCCACGAATCTGCTCACTTGTCCCACAACATAGCAGATGTCGGGACAAGTCCCTACCATGGCGTACATGATGCTACCCACGGCAGACTGGTAGGGGATGTCTTGCATCTCCCTTTGTTCTGCTTCGTTTCTTGGCGACATGGCGGCCTTCAGCTTCGTATCGCTCGTCATTGGGGTGCTGACAGGTTTGCAGTCTTCCATGTGGTAGCGCTTCAGTATCTCACCGATGTATTTGGTTTGGTTGAGTTTGATGGTGCCTGCTACTCGATTGCGGTAGATGGCGATCCCGAGGTAGTACTCGAGAGGACCCATGTCCTTCATCTTGAACCTTTTGCTGAGGTCAGACTTCAGCTCATCCAGCAGCTCGACCGAAGACGAGCAGATGATCAGATCATCCACGTACAGCGCAACCAGCATTAGCCCTCTCCCATCATCGCGCACGTACACGCTCGGATCACTCTGGCAATGCGCGAAGGAGAGACTGGTCATGAAACCATCCATCTCTTTGTACCACATCCTTGGGGACAGTTTCAGCCTATAGAGCGCTTTCACCAACTTGCACACCTTACCCTCGGGAGCTTCGACTCCTTCGGGCACCTCCATCAGCACTTCTTTGTCAAGATTCCCATAAAGAAAAGCTGTCCTGACGTCCATCTGGTGTATCTCCAGGTTCTTTGCGGCTACAATGCCAAGGAGAGAGCGGATGGAGGCAAAGGTCACGATGGGCGCGAACGTCTCATCGTACTCGGAGCCCGGGCGTTGAGAGAACCCCTTAGCCACTACCCTTGCCTTGAACTTGTCGATGCTGCCGTCTTGCTTCTTCTTCACTCGGAGGACCCACTTGGATCCCACCACGTGGGCCTTGTCGGGTCTATCCACCAGCACCCACGTGCCGTTCTCGGCAATGGACGCGAGCTCGCTGTCCACTGCCTCCTTCCACTTGGCCGCATCTGGGCCATTCATCGCCTCCGCCACTGTGGATAGCTCTCCCTGAGCCATGCACGACCAGCTAAGGCCGGTCCAATCATCCTCATACCACAAAGGTACTTTCTTTGGTCGCAAACTGCACCGGGATAGTGGTGCGACTTCTTGCTTTGGTGCTGGTGCTTCCACAGGTGGTGGTTTATCGTCGTCGTCGTCGTCGTCAGAAGAGTCGTCAGACTCCAAGTCAGACTCGGAAGCCCTGGACGCCTTGGAATCCGCGTCCATGTCAGATGCTGCATCATCCTCCGCATCATCTCTCCCATTCCTACCACCTGCTGGCAAAGCGAGCCAGTTGTCGGGCGCTTGGTCTCCAGACTCAAGCAACACTATCCACTCTCCCGCTTTGGGAGCGAGGATCGGGTCCAGCAGCTCTCCCCTTCCAAGGGTGCGTTCGTCAAACACGACGTCGCGGCTCCTCACGAGCTTGCCTGCTGCCTGGTCCCAAAGCCGATAGGCTTTGTGTGACATGTCGTACCCAACCATGACGCACTTCCTCGAACGTGCGTCAAGCTTGCCTCCACCTTCTCCCGACTGGATCTTCACCCATGCAGTTGACCCAAACACCTTCAGATGGGATGCGTTGGGTTTCTTTCCAGACCATGCTTCCTGTGGGGTCTTCAGCTGCTTGTCTTGCTCCTTTCCACGCTTCCGCAAGGCGGTCGCTGGTGTGAGGTTCAAGAGGTAGCAGGCCGTTGTTGCTGCTTCAGCCCAAAAGCGAGGTGGGAGCTTGGCGTCGAAGAGCATGTTTTGCACCATGCCGAGCAGAGTCTGGTTCATCCTCTCGGCCACGCCGTTGCTTTGGGGGTTGTATGGGGTGGTCTGCTCGTGGCGGATGCCATGATGCTTGAGCCAAGGCTTGCATGCCTCGTACTCACCCCCGTTGTCACTTCGAAGCGTCTTCACCTTCTTGGACGTTTGCCGCTCCACCATGGCGACGAAATCGAGGAGCTTCTCCTTGACCTCTCCCTTTGTTTTGAGGAAGTAGATCCACAACTTGCGGCTGTGGTCATCAATGAAGGTCANGAAGTACTTGCTTCCTCCGTTAGACGGTGTGCGGAAGGGTCCACACACGTCACTGTGTATCAGTTCCAAGACGTGCTCCGCTCGTTGACCTCCTCTCCCAAACGGCTTCTTCTTTGCCTTCGCTTGGAGGTATGGTTCACACAATGCACACCCTTCGCCATGCTTCATGGTGCACCCTTCCATTCCGCGGACTACCTCTTGCTCCTACATCTGCTGCAGCGTGCTATTGGCCACATGGCCAAATCGCCGGTGCCACAGCTCAGTGTCAGTGTCCTTGGTTGATGTGGCGGCCGCAGCGGTCGCCGGCGGTGCATCCTTTGGCTCCGGTGCCACTGTCTTGGTGGCACATGCGAGGCCCTCATCGAACGCCTTGGTGACTTTGGTTTGAAGTACGTAGAGGCCGACGACTCTTGGATCTTGAAGCATGAGGTGTCTTTGGTGTACAAAATCTGGATGTCCTCGTTTTTGAGGGCCACCGCTTCCTTGTTGGTGAACACCACCGTCATGTTGTTGTCGGTGATTTGTGAGACGGACAGCAAGTTGGCTGCGAAGGAGGGCATGTACACCACCTTTTGAAGGTTGACCGCCTTCTCCGCACCGTTCACGTTGAACGTGATCACCTTGTCCCCTTCGCCCATGGCTTGGACGACGCCGCCGTTTGCACACCTGATGCGCATGACAGATTCGGCCATGGAGACAAATCCACCCTTCTCTTTTGAAGAGTGGTGGTTGGTGCCCGAGTCAAGGGCGAATGCCCCGGGCCTAAGGATCGCTGCGCCCTTCATGGGCAGCCTCCTAGCCATCATGTTGGTGAGCTCCTTCTTCTCCTTTCCACCTTTGTTCCCGCCTTCTTTCTTGGTACTTCGGCAGTCCCTAGCCCAGTGCCCAGCCTTGCCACAGTTGTGACAGTTGCCGGGCTTCTTGGAACTCTTCCCGCCACCATTGCCTTTCCCTCCACCGCCACCGCTTCCGCTGCTGCCTTGATTGGAGCGAGAGCTTGCACCATGTCCACCAAAGTGAGAGGCATAGGCTGAGATGTTTGCCTCACTGCCACTGCGTCGCATGGACTCGTTGCGGACGTGTTCGGTGACAGCCTCGTACGTCAGATCTGCCTCCTTCCAACCGCCAAATACGGTGATCAAGGATCCCCAGCTTTCCGGTAGCGCCATTAGAATGATCATGGCACGCATGTTGGAGTCGAGCTTCCATTCCATTTGCTGGACCTCTTGCAGCACGTTGTCGAACGAATGCAAAAATGCGGGTATCGATTCTCCTTTGCTCACCCTCATCGACATCAACCGTTGGAAGATGAAGAGTCGGTTTGCTAGGGCATTCGATTGATGCACGCGTGAGAGCTTTGCGTAGGCCTCGGCAGCCAACGTGCATCCTGTGATGTGAGAGTGTTGAGTCTCGTTGATGGACGTCACAAGAATGGCGAGAGCCATGTTGTTCTTCATCGTCCATGCTGCAAGGTCAGCCGCATGTGTCATCACGGTCGCATCGGCGGGTGCTGTCTCGATCCCTTTTAGGATGTCGAGGTAGCCACGCACGTTCATGACAATCTCAAATTGCCATTTCCACAAGGGAAAACCTGTCCCCGTGAATTTGGACATACCCGCCTCAAGAGGGGCTGGAGTCGGATCCGCCATTTTTTGGCGGTTGCTCGTCTTCTCTGCTTCGCTGCTTTGCTGCTACTCTGCTTCGTTGAGGCCGATGAGGCTGATGAGGGTGCTGACTGCGACCGTTGTCAAAGGTGCAGTTGGTTCCGTTGCATACCCCTCCAGCCAATGATCGCCTAAGGCGATGGTGCCGTCGTGAGAGAATGGACTCGGGATGGTACCACCTTCTAAAAAGGGGTAGAGCTTAATCCCATTGGGGCTCGAGGGTCGTGTCCAACATGGACAGAGCTGTTCCTCGTCCCCTAGTCCGCCACGTGCGCGCACCCTACCTGAAGAAGCCGATGGAGCCGATGGAGCAGATGGAGCCGTCCGATGGTCGTGTCCCTGTTGTATCTGTGCGCCCTGCAAGACCACGCGCTAGTCGGTCTTGGAAGCGTGCCTTAGAACCAGAAGTGTGGGCCCATAACCCTTTGTCAATGCGCCGGATAGCAACGGTCTAGAAAACGGGTCCCGACATGGGAGGCCGCCAACCGCTGTTGGTATTACAACCAAGATAACATATCACCCTCGAACGAGGGATCCACAATTTAGGTTCGTTTGGTTTGCAACCTCACGAAGTCCGCATGTTGGTCTTTAGTGTCTACCTTTGGTTGGACGCTCTGTGAGGAGTCTCAAAGGCAAGAACTGTAAATGGATGCATGCAAGGTACAGGCTTTTATACTTGAAGAGCTTTGCTAAAGCTTCTGCTTGTAGTGGCTCCACTGGAGCCAACCTCAACCTGCAGTCCTACTTGGCGCGTCCTTAGACCGCCAAGTGTCATCCTCAAGCCAGGCTCTAGTAAGCTTCCTAGAAGCTTCCTGTCCTAGTTTTTGGCCACAAAGAGAATTGTGGCCGTCGCGGGGTTTGAACCCGCGATCTCTCTTTTGAGACTCCGGTGCCTATTCAACCATGCCAAAAAGGTATGGTTCCTATGATGAGCCACAGGCAACATACCCATTATGGGCAGTGCATTCCTGGCCCATCTCAGAACAGACCAAGGGGACATACTCCATAGAGCAGTGCATGCCCTGTCTGTATGTGTAGCTAGCCAGCTAGGCAGTGGACAAGGTGCATACTATTTCAACAGATAATGCCAGCAGCAATACACTTGCGAACAAAGTGGTGCTCTATGTTGATGTGCTTGGTGCGTGCATGATGCATGCCGTTGTTTTTGGCAATGGCTTTTGTGCTTTGATTGGGTGATGCAACAAATGAGGACACACAATTGTTACAACAAACAACAAAGCTAGACAGATTCACACGTACCTGCCCCAAGAGCCACATGCTCAGCCTCAACTGTGCTGCGGATAACACATCCTTGTTTTCCACTTCTCCATGAGTCTGGTGTCCAACCGATAATGAAAATGTATCCCGTTCTACTACGCGCATCAAGGTCATGTGCCTAGTGGCTGCCAGTGAAGTCATCAACAAGCATCGAGGGTTGCGCACGAAAGTACAGCCCCGTTCAAGGTATGGAGAGTGCATGCACCACTCGCAACGCCGCCTCAAGATGGCGCTCTCTGGGACACTGGGAGAATTGAGAGAGTAAGTTCATAGGAAAAGCCACATTAGCACGAGTGGTGGTCGTAAGGTACATAACGAAGCCAATGACACTCAGGTAGTCTGTCACATACACCATATTCCCCAGTTTTGATGGATCCGAGGACTTCAAAAGGGATTGCCTGGCTGGGGTCATGGGTGTAGAAGCTGCAGGGGCAGCAGTGAGGAGCGGTCCAAAATGCTCCCCCTGGCTACGGACATATGCAGCCGGATGGACATGCAAGGTACGGCGTGAGCGATTACGCTCCAGCTCCATACCCAAGAAGACACGAGCTGGACCAAGGTCCTTTATCTTGTAGGTTGAATGCAAGAGAGATGTCGCAGCCTTGACAGGTGCAGCGTCTGGAGAGGCAATCAGGAGGTCATCCACATAGACAAGGATAGCAACAAGTGGCCCGGTAGGAGCACCGAGGAACAGCGAGGGATCTATAATGCTCCTCCTATAACCTCCTCTTTCCAGAGTCACTGAAATCTCTTGGTTCCAGCACCGTGGAGATTGCTTGAGCCCATAGAGGGTCTTCCACAGGCGCCACACTCGATTTGTGCCATCTGCAAAGCCGGGTGGTTACACCATGTAAATTTCCTGATCAGGTTTTCCATGGAGAAAGACATTGTTGACATCCATCTGTTACAGCTTCCAGTCGTGCTGAGCCACAAGGCTAAGTAGTACCCTCACAGTGGTGTGGCAACCCACCTGAGCGATTGTCTGATCAACGTCGATTCCAGGGACTTGAGATAAGCCCTTTTCTGTGAGTCGTGCCTTGTACCACTCAACTATGTTACTGGGAGTCAACTTTCGCTGATACACCCATTTGGCGGCCACTATGTTACGCCTTGGTGGAAGAGCAACAAGCTCATAGACACCATGCTCAGAAAGAGCGTCAAGCTTTGATTTCATGGCTTGCTCACACAGGGAGGAGTCGGACGCGGTGCGTGCAGCCTACACAGTGAGAGGTTCAGGTGGAAGAGGGGACAGGCCAGCAGCAGCAAAACAGGAGGGGGTGTACTTAGCCACAGACAAACCAAGGGCTAGACAAAAATCCTACTCAGTGAGGGAGTAACCAAGTGCGGTAGTGGGGTGCACCACGGACGCGACAGCGGGTAAGAAGGTGGTCACTAGGCCAATGGCACGCAGGCCGGGGTCACCTGAGACAAAAGGACGAGAGTGCGATGGGAGTGCCCGGAGATGACCAACGCGCGTGTAGGGCAAGACAGGAGGAACAAAGGAGCTTTGCGGGTGAGAGGGGGGATCAAGCATCACAACAGGCATGGAGGACATAGATCCCACAGGGTGAGACATAGGGGGGTCAGAGCGCGGAGGCGCGACAGGAGAACAAGAAGCTCAGATGAGGCAGCAGACTCGAAGGAGGCAGGGGACTCAAAGGAGGCAGAGGGCTCAGAGAAGGCAGAGGGCTCTGAGGAGGTAGAGGGATCAGAGGAGGCAGAGGGCGCAGAGGAGGCAGAGGGCTCAAAGGAAGAAGAGGGCTGAGAGGAGGGAGATGGCTCAGAGTTGTCAGACGAAATGGGTGATAGTCACACCAAGGGAAGACCAGAGGACCGAGAGGGAGAAGACGGAGAGAGAGAACCCATGGAGAAGCAAGGAATGTCGTGCTCAAATAAGTGTTCAAAGAAGAGCACATCACAAGACTCAATAACACTGCACCGTATGGGATCTTAGAAGCGCCAGGCTTTGGAGAAAGGTGAGATACCAAGGAAAATAGACAAACAACCACGGGGGGAGATCCTCCTTTCTTGGTAGTCAGCAGGGAGCCAGACGGAGGCGAGAGACCCCCACACACGAGCAAGACAGAGATTAGCACGATGGCCCATCCAACGTTTGAATTGGATGACCGTGTGAGGGAGGGGATCGTGAGGGACAGGATCGTGAGGGACACAATTCTGCACCGACGTCATGTAGGACATGGCCTCAAAGGTGAAGAGTTGGGAGAGACCGGAGGAGGAGAAAAAGGATTCCACCCTATCTGCCAGGGTACGGTTCTAGCATTTTGTTGAGGTTTTTAGGGTGGAGTGGATTCAAGAGGAACACCCAGAGAATCTAGAAAACTCTAGAAAACAAGAGGTGGGACCAAAGAACTCACCACCATGGTCGCTACAAAAGACACGCAAAGGACAAAGACATGCACGCTTAGCCTGAGGAAACCAGTGCTCAAGGACTTCAGTGACATCACTCTTTTGAGGAAGGAAAAAGATCCAACGGTAGCCAGAGAAGTCATTAATCAAACAAAGGACACAACAACCGAGGCCACCGAGGAAGTCATTAGGTAGAGGACCCATGACATCAGCATGTACGAGGTCAAGGGGATAAGAGGTAGAGGGCTCAATCGCTGTAAAAGGAGAATGGTGCATCTTGCCACTGGCGCAGTCGAGGTAGGTAGAGGAGCACGGAGGCGCAAATATGGCATAGTCAAGGCCAACAGCAGGGCAAAGGCGCAAGAGCCGCTGAATGGCAGCAGTGTGAACGTGACAAAGGCGGCGGTGTAAGAGGTCGGCATGCGCAGGAGACAAGGAAGGTAAGACGTATACAAGAGCAGTGGCAACGGAAGATGTGGATAAGGACAGAGGGATGTGGAAGAGGCAATAACAACGCACGCCATGAAGAACAATACGACCAGAGAAGCGAAGGGCGATAGTACCAATGCCACGACTGGATGAGAAGTGCATGCCATGATCGTCAAGGGTGGTCACAGAGAGGAGACTGACATTGAGGTCAGGAACATACATCACATCAAGAAGGAAGAGAGTCCCACCCGGTCCCACAAAGCAAACAACACCGACACCTTGGACCGGCAGTAACTGACCAGAAACGGTGCGGACAGAACGAACGAAACCAACTAGACCGAGAGAGACAAAAGATAAACGAGAGGAAGTCATGTGATGAGTAGCGCCGGAATCAATGATCCAAAAGCCAGAGAAGACACGAGTGGAAGGGAGGACAAGACAGACAACAACTTTCCCAGGAAGAGAGTCGGGAGACATGCGACCAAGGCGAGTGGGGAACGTGTGAGACTGCCAATCCTCCATCCATAAACGATCATCAGACAAGCCCCCCTACACACACCGAGAGGATTCACCATGAAGTGTGGCATCCGAATCACTGACAGACACATGAGAACGGCCACCCACACTGTCACCTCCCTGAGAACGAAGCTAGAGAAGCTCTGTAAGACGGTGCTCAAGGGCGTGCTCCTCTTCACGACGATCAGAAGAGTGGTCAAAGGAGCGCGTGTTGGAGAAGTGGCTGTCATCTCTGAGCCAAGAGGGGACAGAGCAGTGGACCGAGGGAGGGCCATAGTAGGGAGGCCTGGAGGGAGGCGGTATCTAGCCCCATGGACTGGAGTGAGGCGTCTAAGGTTGGAGAGGGGCAAGAGTGGTGGTGAGAGCAAAGGCAGAGGATGGGGCAGAGGAGGGTGATGCAGATGTCACAACAGTTGTGGCCGTAGAGGAGGCAACTCCAGTTCGGGCCTCGTGAGCCCGCATGGAAGATGCAAGACGAACGTCATCGCGAGGCGCTGGATACTTGGGAGTAGAATGACGAACGGATTCATAGTTCCAACAGGTGACATCTGCAGGAGGTGTAGACCCAGCGGAGGACCTGCCACCGTGTCCATGGCCCTTGCCACCACGGCCACCCCCACGGCCAGAGCCGCCATCCCCACCACGGGTAGCAACATGAGTGGCGTGAGCAGCTGCGGTGGAAGGAGAGGAGGGAATGGAGGCAGCAGCTGTAGAGGAGGAGGATGAGGCAGTTGTGACTACAGCAAGAGCTGCACGATGCAGACTCTTGTTCTGCAGGTTGTTCCACAAGTCGGTGAGCTGAGCAGTCGTGAATTCATAGAGTGGTCCAATCCCTGGGGGTGAATTGGCAGGGACTGGGACAGCAGCAAGGCGCTCATCCCTCCTTCGTGGTTGCACATGTCAGCTTCATCCGTTATTGCGACTCCTCCTCCGCCAGCCTTCTTGAGCTCCTACCACCTGGCTACCTAGTCTTCCTCAGCCCCTCACTCAGCGTCCTTCAGCTGCGGCCACACGATATCTCCTGTGGTGGCTGGCTCTTGGGATCGCCATTTTGAGTCGGATGGATCCCTTGTGGGAGCGTCATTGGAATGCTGACAGAGGGTCACCTTAATTCCATCCACGACAGTACAAAAGGAAGATTATCAACAGAGACGTTGTGATAGGTGCTTTACCTTTCATACTCGTGACATTTGCATGTTGACCATCTTAAGGAGAAATTCTCATTCAGTTGTTCGGTTTTTCTGTCGCTCTTGCCTTGCTCCAGAGATATTTCTATCTAGAGGAAGCTTCCTCCTGTTAATCTGTATGCATGCATTCACAGCTTATGCTGACCTCTGTGCTCTTGTCCATACTTATGTAGATGCCTGACATGGGCATGGCTACAGAGCTGCTAGTGGTGAGGCCACTGTACAAGACGTGGTGACAACCTCGTGATGTTTGCAGGTGACCTACCGGATCCTAGATTTACTCCGGCAGCTGCTTTGTTGCCCGTGTCACCTTTCCGTGTCCTTTCTGGGAATTTTTGTTCCACCAGTAATGAGGGAGTTGAGAAACCCCCTCAGAGAGTGTCTGTCTATAAGAGTACACTGTGAGAGATAAAACATGACAGAAGGTGCTAGAAAAGGTTACACGACAGCAAGGATATTCTTCAGAACATAAGAGTTAGAGCAAAGAGTGAGAAAGTGGGAAGCTATTTACTCCTCGCCTCCCAGGAAAGTGTTCATGCATCAAGAGCACTAAAAAACATGCTGGGACTCGGTCAAAGAGCAACCAGCTAGCTACCAGCACCCAAACAACATAGAACTAGGTCTCAAAAGTGTACGAGCTGCTCAGTTGTCCAAATGAAAGAACAGAAGAAGGATTAGATGCAAAAACGAGAGCTGTACACATCTGAGCTAAGAAAGAGTAGATGCAATGTCACTGAGATAGTTGTCCCCAGGAGATTGCCATTAAGAAAACTTCTGCAGGCATGTCGAAAGATACAAGATGAAGCCAGGATTCGCAGAATGGACGTCGACCACCACATAGTTCTTGTAAATGAGTGGCATTGAGTTCAGAGGTTACCAAGACTGATACAAAGCACCCCTCCATGGCAAGTAGAAGCTAGTGGGCAAGGGGTATAAGGAACCACAAGAACAAAAAGGACAGAAACCACAGGGGAATGGAGTGGAGAAGGAGCTACACGTCACCCAGGATCAGCACAGAGGGACTAAAGACTATCATCATGTACCGCCACTTTGAACTTCCCACTACATAGTACCTTTGTGAGAAACTCATTCTGTTGTTGCTGCGTATCAATCCTAATGAGTTGCACTTCACCACACACACTATGCTCATGTACAGGTGAGCATAGTGCGTGTCCATCGATTTCAACGTTGACATGCTTGGTGCAAGTGTCATGGATGCCATTGTTTTCAGTAATGCGCCACATGTTTTCATTGTTGCAACATAGTGTGATGCAATGGATGGGCTGACACAGTTTCTGCATGAGACAACAGACCCACACGCTCTCATAGTTACCAGCGTCCAAGGCGTGGCCTCAGTCAAGGTACGCTCAACACAACCTGGCTTCCTACTCTTCCACGAGATCGCGGTGCCACCAACGAGGAGGATGTATATGAAACGGCTGTACATTTTACGATCTAGGGCTCAATAGCTTCCTGTGTACCAATCAACCACGACAGAGGGCTATGTAGGAAAGCACAAGCACAAACGAGGACTGGACAGGATGTAGGAAATGACGTGCGACGTAGCCTCAAGATGGATACAACGGGGAAAAAAGAAGCTTATGACAGGATGTTCAATGCAAATGCAGAATCAGCACAAGTGGTGATGCCAATGAGCATCAGAGAACCAACGACCTTGAGGTATGTCATGATGTCAATGAGCTCTCCCAGTCAAAAAAGGTCTGTTGTCTTTAGTAGCCTTCCTCCAGCAGGCATCATGGGCATGGAAGCATAGGGACCAACAGCTCACAGGTCTGCGAATCGCTCCCCAAGGGTGAGAACATGCCTTGCCTGGTGCACTTGCAGCATTTTACACTAACGATTTTGCTCAATCTCCATGCCCAAAAATCTGTGGAAAGGGCCAAGATCCTTCATCTTGTACAGACAGTGGAGGAGTGCCTTTGCAGCCTGAACAGCCTGACGATCAGGAGAGGTGATAAAGACATCATCCATGAAGACCAAGGTGGAGGCAAAGGGTGTCGACCGTTTGCTTAGAAAGGGAGCTCAGTCAACCAGACAGCGACACCATCCACCTCGCTCAAGGGTAGCTGACATCTCAAGGATCCAGCACTGTGAAACCTGCTTTAGCCTGTACAAGGTCCTGCGGAGGTGTTAGACTTGGTCTGTGCCATTGTCAAAGCCAGGTAGCCGCACCTAGATTTCCTCACCAAGTCATCCATGCAAAAATGATTTGTTCACAAGCACATGATGCAGCTTCAATCCCTGCCAAGGAACCTGGCTTAGGAGCATGTTGGAAGTGGTATACTTCCCTCAAGGGGCAAAAGTAGAATCAAAGTCCATTCCAAGCACCTGAGAGAGTCCTTTAGCCATTATTCGAGCCTTGTCGCACTGAACGGAGCCATATGGCTTCCGCTTGTACCGGTACACCTAATCAGCGTCAACAGCCTTACGACCAGATGGTAGACGCACGTTCTTGTAAGCTCTATGCTCTGTCATGGAATCGAGCTCCTCACACATGGCCTGCTCCTAGAGAGCCGCATCCGGAGTGGAGCAAGCCTGGCAGACTGTGTTCAGATCATACGGCACCACAACAATGTCATATGCACTAAGCATGGTGGTGATAGAGGCATGACATGCAGCTGGACAAGAATCAGTGTCTGTGACACCACAGAAGGACGCATTTGCAACTATGGAGTAATCGAGTGTTGTGTTGGGACAAAAAAGTACATCCAGACGAGGGGAATTAGCGGGCTGGTCAGTGATGGGGGCATCAGTCAGCATGCAACACAATCGACGCGTCCTGAAGGAATCCACCTGATGAGCAATGGTAACCCTTCAACTTAACAGCTAGACTCACACCAAAAGGAACATCCACAGGTTGAAGCTGGAGATGGACGGCTGAGACTGGTTCAGATGTGCCTGAACAATGTTGTGACAAAATGGACCCATCGAATTGACTGAGAGGGATGTCCAGGGTCCAAGGCTAGAGAAGGTAAGATGGTGCTAGAAGGGATACGTCCGAGTCTCCTTGAGAAGATAAAGAAGGAAGGAATGGAGATGATGGCTGGAGCCACAAAGGAGGTGTACAGAACAATGAAGGTGGCCCATAGACGGTGGGATAATGTAGCAGTGGAGTACAACGCCATCCGGCAGGCGGTACAGTTGCAGCCGCAAAAGTCGGTGTCCGGACACAGGAGGATGAAGACATGTGGATTGACGCCATGCTAAACCCACGGGACAAGACTCCCATGTACATGGGTCTCGACCCAGAGGTATGAAGAGGTCTCCAAAGGCACTAGGACAGAATCGTGAGTTCTTGGATCTTGGCCAAGAAATCATTCACTTGAGAGAAAGGAAAGAAAGAAAGAACAGAAAAAAAGAATTCATTCACTTGAAAGAAAGGAAAGAAAGAACAAGAATAATTCAATAAAAGTAGGAATACAAACAAATAAAAACAAACGAAAGAAAAACAGTTCATTGAGGGACCCCTGTTGTGGCACGGTCCTGGAAACTCCTCAACAGAGAGTTCACGAACAATTCAACAAGTGAGCCCACCAATCTGTGAGTGGTGTTGTGTCTAAAGATCCTTGGCTGCGTGCTCTGGGTCTCACGACCTTGACAGGAGAAGGGCTTGAGGTTGGAGTCCTGCATCCTGGCACCGCTCTTGGCTACTCTCTCATCTCTGAGGAGTTTCACAGTGCCAATGTCTCCTCAATATCTCTCTATGTTGCTGTCTGTTTTGCTGCAAGTGGCCTCTTCCACAGCTGCATGTGAATATCTTGATGCCACATCTGCCTAAATCACGCAGACCTCCATGCAGGAGAAAGTGAATGCTCTTAGTGACCATAGAGTGTACGAACTTGTTGTTATATATTGCCACGTGGCATGTCCTGGAGCTGCCTTTTTTCTGGGCGATGGCTCCGGATCCTTGTACAGTGAAAATTTGCATGCATATGGGTGTTTCAGAAACTACAGGACGTGCTTGACCAGTTGCAATTTGAATCGCAGAAATTGGCGTAGAAGCAAGGAAGTTATGGTCAGTCAAAGTTGGGACGTGGTGTCGGCCGTCCGGCTTTGGACGGCAGACTTGGTACTGGCCTGGAAAAATGATCTGGTGTTGACCAGTTTGATTCCCACCATACACACCATGGCCTAGGTGCCCCTTGGGGTTTGCTAGCAACAATATCCCATAGTTCATTGGAGCCATGTACGCTTCGGAATGGCGGTCTGGTGCTTCATTGGGGTCCAGGGCGCTTTGCGCGTCCGTCACTCACGCTAGTGCAATGCCGGGGACAGAAATCCAATGATGCACTCCGACTTGCGTAACGGGTGCTACGCTGGTCCAAATCACACACAATTTAGTGTGCTGGAATGCCTGTGACTAGAAATATAACTGGCGTGGTCCTTGTCCAACCAAGCAAAATTGTTCACCAATTCTTTGAACTTTGGGTGTTGCTGAATTCCGTCAGAAATCTGCTCACATAGCATGTGGCGACCAGAAAGCACACGCTTTGTCTAATGGTGCTGCCCAAAAGAGTTCTGAACCTTAGGACGTGGTCAGACCAGGTTAGAACCACATTTTCAACAAAGGGTTATGGGCCCACAGCCCTGACTGGTCCAAAACGTTCACGGCTTCTGCGGCAGTCAGGAGGAGTGTTACCGACAACCTTGTTGTCAACGTTTGACAACCCGGGTAGCAGAAGTGCAACATGGCATTTAGGATAGAGTCACAGCTGATCCAGAGGTATGCTGGTGGCCCTGAATTTGGGATATGGAGGTGGAATTTTGAGATCCACCTGGTGCACCACGGGCTGAAGAAATGGGAGTGGAAGGCACAGCACGAGAGAATTCAAGTGGCAAGAGCCCAAGGGTCAATGGCCTTTAAGGTTAAAAGTTGTGTGATCAATGAATCCACTGAGAGGGCTTATCTAATCTGAACTAACTAGGCTAGATCCCCTAGTAAAGTTCTCTCACTCAGTCAAGGCTGGTCAAACCTGACCACCTAGTCAAGTCTGGTCAAGTCTTACAACCTGGTCAAGTCTGACCACCAGGTCAAGCCTTACAATCTGGTCAAGTCTGACCACTAGGTCAAGTCTGACCATGGGGCACAGGGTACCATCCTCTCTCACAGATAAAACCATCCTGCAACATCGAAGCCGCCAGAGAGCTTGAACCCAGGTTTTCAACGTCAACCATGGGCTGCATTCACCACTGGGGCATTTCCTTGTGGCAGCAAGTGCTCAGCCGCAACCAAAGCCAAACTTGGACCCTGCGTCCATCAGCCTCGCCACACAACCAGTTGCTGGAGGTAACTGCGACATCGCTCAGCGGCGTCCCTGGCCCCGTCCTGCCGCGCATGGACACACATGAGCAGAGGGACATATCTCAACACTCTCCCATGGACCGAATGCATGCATGTGTGGAAATGCGCCGTAGGATCAGTCAGGGTTGTGCAGGGTTTGTGCACCGTGCCATGCCAATGCACATTTTCTTGGAAGAAGGTGCAAGACAGGGTTTTGGTCAGAAAATCAGCCAGTTGTTTACGTGTGCACACATCCACCACACTGATGATGCCACGAGTAAGCAAGTCACGAACAAAATGATGTTCAACGTTGATGTGCTTGGTACAACTGTGCAACACACCTTCATTGTGGGCGATGGCCTGTGCGCTTGTGCTGTTACACTTGATGGGAATGTGTGCGAGGGGAACATGCAGTTCACATAACAGGCGGTGCAGCCACGCAGCCTCACATGCAGCCGACCCGAGAGCCATGTACTCAGCTTCTGTAGTGCTGAGTTCCACGCATCCTTGCTTGCCACTGCACCAAGAGACTGCTGTGCCACCAAGAAGAAAAATGTACCCACCTCGACTCCGAGCATCTGAGTCACTTGCCCAATCACTGTCACTGTACCCTTCAATATGCATAGTGGTTCGCAGGACACCATGAAATCCCTCAACGACAACGGGCCCTGGTCGAGTCCAAAACTCCAATCCTAGATCAGTCGTGTTGACTACATACCGCAGGACATGAACTGCGGCATCATGGTGTCCTGCTCGTGATGTTTGTGCATGTTGTGCAAAGATGTTCACTGGACAGGCAACGTCAGGACGAGTGGTGGTGGAGAGGTACATGAGGCATCCCAAGATAGCCTGATGCATGGGGGGTGCTTCAGTGCCTAAGTGCTCTGAAGCAATGCGCTTCACGAGGACTTGTCCATCAAGGGTCATCGGCGTGGAGGCATGGCGAACACACTTGAGATCATCAGCAAACCTCTCAGCGAGCGTGCGTACATACCGTTCTTGGTGCACGCGTAACGTACCAGTGGTCCGAGATTGCTCAATCTGCATCCCAAGGAACATTTCCGCCTCTCCCAAGTCCTTCATCTGGTATTGTTCCCTCAAGAGATCCTTCACTGCAGTCACGGCCTGCAGACTGGGTGAGGCAATCAAGAGGTCATCAACATATATGAGGACATACACGGGGCACTTACAGACTCCACCAACAAACAATAATTGGTTGGCAGTGCTCTGGCGAAAACCACCGTTGGACAGAGTTCAAGAAATTTCCTTGTTCCAGCAGCGAGGTGCTTGCTTGAGACTGTACAAGGCCTTGCATAGGCAACACACTCGGTTTGTACCTTCCTCAAACTCTGGGAGCTGCAACATGTAAATCTCTTCCTCGAGCGTCCCATAAAGGAACGCGTTATTCTCGTCCATTTGGTGCAAGTCCCAATCTCTGTGAGCCACGACTCCAAGCAGCACTCAGCTTGTAGGATACTTCCCGACTGGTGCAAAAGTGTCATGAAAGTCTTGTCCGGGGACTTGGGAGAAGCCCTTCGCTGTGAGGCGGGCCTTGTACCGCTCTATCGTCCCATCCTTTTTCTTTTTGACTTTGAGCACCCACTTTGCTCCCACAGCTCTTCGCCCAGGTGGTAACTCAACGAGCTCAAAGACCCCATGTGCCGCAAGTGCATCAAGTTCAGCTTGACATGCTTTCTGCCACTCTGCAGCATCGGGGCGTCGACGGGTTTCTTGCACTGTAAGAGGGTCCAGGGGAGGTATTGTCCCCCTTTGAGTGACCAGTGCTGTGGCTGCATCGTCCGAGGGGGATCCTGTCATGGTTTTGAATTGGCTCATGGCTTCTTCCGCACGAGTTGCCTCAAGAAGGAGCACACATGCACCGTCGGGATGATTTGGGTGCATCGTGAGTGCGAGGCCTCGACGAGCCGGAGGAGGTCGCTCTCTGAGGCGGCCACCAGGAGCTCGCGAGAATGGCTTGATTGCGGGGATTAGGACTTGCTCATCTTGGGGAGAGTCTGTAGGTGACAGTGGTAGGGCTGGCAGTTCTTGTGGACCAGGCTCCTCTAGCGCACGCTCAAGGGGGCTTGGGAAGTGGAGCTCCTCTTGGCTGAAGGGGATGATCCCAGGTGGGGACTCAGGTCCTTCACTTGAAGGTGCCTTGGCCCACTCTTTGTCTGCTTCTCCCAACCTCACGGACTCTCCCATGCTCTCATGGCTGTCTGGGTTCAAGGTGTTTTCAGATTCCTCTGAGACACTCTCCCCTGTGTTGCGACGGTGCGA